>BPLR01009491.1:0-30321 GCA_021605095.1 Caerostris extrusa | reverse complement strand
AACCAGATCGTCAATTTTCTGATTGAATTTTTAAATTCTGGATATGCCAGGAATGCCGTGACACAATCTTCGATCTGAAAATTGGTTCATCGATCATTCTATTGCGTAACTTAAATCCACCAAAATTATGCAACGGTACACGATTTGTCACCAGAAGAATTACCGAAAACGTACTTGAAGCAACGATATTGACTGGAAAGTTTAAAGGCGAAATCGTCCTGTACCTACTATGATACCATCAGAATCTACAATACCTTTCAAAGTCTACAATTTTCGATACGTTTGGCTTTTGCGATGACAATAAATAAGTCGCAAGGGCAGACAACGGCTATTTGTGGCTTGGACTTGGAGAATCCGTGTTTCTCCCATGGGCAGCTGTATGTTGCTTGCTCACGTATTGGAAAAAACCATCGAATTTATTTATTTTTGACGAAAGACAGATTAACAAGAAATAGTGTTCATCGCTTAGTTCTTAGTTAAATGAAAGTAATGATTATTAAAAATTAAATTAGGTAAAATAATTATAAAACAGTGTTAAAAATCAACATTATCTACCTCATTCATTAAATTAATAAAAATTAAACATTTTCTATTCGTTGAAGCTTAATTTGACCTTTTCATCATTCTTTACCAATCACTTCCTGAACAATACCAATTATAGTATCTAATAATTGAGACGAAATACAAGATGCAGCAACGCTGGCCAGAGGTCTTCTAGTATATTTTATATATTATATATCCATCTTATTTTCTACTTTGATTAAATATTTTTTTTTCTTCCTTTTTCAAAGGACTGATGACCTTTTTAATTTCTCTATTTTGTTCTAAAACATAAATTGACGGAAATAACAAGCACAGACAGCTTTCAATCGGTGAAGTGTTAAAAGCGGAAGTTCTTTGTTAGTTATAGTTGGCAGATTGGCGCCAACAGGCGTGTCTCTCTTTCTCGGGGAGCAGACATATGGGGATCCAATATAGATGAATTGCACACCTCACATGGGGCAGACTGCGCATTTAAGCTCCAGCCAGCGGCTTTTCTTCTTTTGCGCGAGTTCTAATGTGTGATTGCGTATGGAAAGATTGCCGGACAGAATAGCATCGTATGAATAGTGGTGACGCATTTTTAAAAATGTAGAGTAAAGCTAGTGCTTGTTTTGGTTATTAGTAAAATATTTCAACCCCAAAAGTGGCTACTGAAGAACGTAAAGTTTCATTCAGAGTGCCGTGCTTTTAATGCTGAATGGAAATGAAATATTTTTACAGTTGTAAAAGATAAACCAGTGTGTCTACATCTGCAATGAATCTGTACCAGTCTTCAAAAGAATATAACATTTCCGTCATTTCTTACATCAACGCATAAGAATTCCAATTACGAAGCAATACAATCCAGAATGCACTGAAAAGAAAACAAAATGTTTGAAAGTCTTCATCTTGCAAAAATAATCAGGCCGACAAAATTTTTCGGAGAGTGACAATGAGTATCCAAGAAGCAGCTACACATATAGGTTGAGCATAGCATACAATAATGCTAAAAATAATAAAGCTCTCAGTATTCAGGGAGCTCATAAACAACACATACTCAAGCTTGTGATGTTTTATGTCCAGACAAGAAAAATAATTTTGAGACTGTAAGTTCATCTAGAAAAGCTTTGGTGACTTCTAGAATCAAGCCATTTAAAAAATAAAAATTTGAAATAAAAATTAAATAAAAATTTGATAAAAAAATAAAAATTGGAAGTCTTATTCAGAGTCAAAGATTGGCCAGTTTAGAATTTTTGCTCCACAGCTGTGGATGAAAGCACTGATGTAAATTATTACTTCTCCATTAGTATTATTTTTAAGAGGTGTTGATGAGAACTTTGGAAAATTACCGAGGAACTGGCGTTCATGTGTTCTTTAAAGAGAACTACAACAACGGGTTTCGTGAACTTCAGGAAGGACTTTTAACTTTGAAAGTGTCTATAACAACAAATATGTAATATTATGACCGATGGAGCACCAAATATGATAGGGAAAAAATCTGGATTTCTTGACTCTTTAATCGAAACTATCCAGGAACAATGTTATTTTTCACATTGTGTTATGCATCAAGATGCTCTGTGTAAATCTACATCGAATGTGAAACCCGTGCTTGATGCAGTCGTGAAGATTTTAAATACTATTCGATCTCGTGGGCTTACTCACAGGCAATTTCGAGATTTTCTTCAGTCCGTGCAATCTGAATACTCTGATGTACTGTATTACACAGAAAGTAAAGGTGGCTTAGTGCAGGATGTGTTTTCGAGCGAGTTTGGCGGCTGAAAGACGACATTATGTAGTTCTTCCATGAGAAACAGTGTTCTCGGAATGCGAAATGTTAGAAGATACAGAATGGCTTTCGGATTTTTGCATTTTTCTGAATCTTCGTTGTCATATGAACAACTTTGATGTCTAGATGCAAGGAAAAAAATTTATGGACGGTATCTGGGCCCATCTCAAAGCTTTTAATCTGTTTGCTCAATCTGGGCCCATCTCAAAAGCTGTTAATCTGTTTGCTTAATCTGTTTGCTGGACATCTAGCTAAGAACGACTTGTCTCATTTCCCGAGATTAAATTCAACCGAGTCCATTCTTGAGTAAATGAAGAAAGCTTAAGAATTATGAAGATGGCTTGAAAAAACTGCATTTTGAGTTCGAAGGCAGATGTCGAGATTTCATTGCCATTCAAACCGAATTGGATATTTTAACCATGCCAGAAGGTTGGGCCAGGTTGGCAGAATTTGTCTAAATGAGTAAGCAGAAGCATTTCTATGTCAAACTATTGATTCAAAAACTTTAATTCGAATCCGAATTATATCGATCCGAATTTATAGAAACTCTCAGCTTTTTTTCTCTATTCTCGTAAATTTCATATCATCTAGGATTTAAAAGTTCATAAACGGCTTACAGCTGTTTTTGGTGTCTCCTGTGAGTGCTGTCCTAAACTAAAAAGCCCCCGTAGCTGTTTTTCGGTGTAAGCAGTAGACAAACTTCGGATATAGCGTGATTTTCAAAACTTCACTGAGATCTTTGCATTAACAATATTGTGTATGGGAGGACTCTTTTGGCTTCCATTTCACTCTTCCACTCACGTCATGAATTGATGTTTGACAGCAAAGTGGAGGATTCGAATCCAAGCCCTGCTCCTTTCCATTTTCTCTCCGCTAGTGGTGCCACCTGACTTCTTTTTCTGCCGACTAATTTGCGACCGCAGTTATGACTTTTTATTTTTACCTTTTTTAACCCCTTATTTAGGTGAGACAAAAGTGACAGTTTAATTAAAATAAAAAATAAATTCAATAAAAAAGAAGAAGAAATCTGAAATTGTAATCTTTGATTTAAAAATATTTTTTACATTTCTATTGGCTCTGGGGAGATCATTTTTGATTCAGGAATTCCATTTCAGGGATTTGTACTTTTTTCATGTGCCTCATTTCTTTTTTTTTTTTAATGTTTTTGTGGTCTCTACAACTAGTTCCTGATGGTGATGAATTTTAAATCGTAATTTTATTTATTTATTTGCCTTTTTTTTTTTTAAAATTCTTTTTTTTTTCCTGTTATTGTTATTTTTATTAATCTTTAAATTCACCCTTATCGAAATTAACTAATTATTAATAGGGCACATCGCATACAGTTTTGAGCAACCCGGTGCATTCCACCCACCCTCCTCCCTCCCGTTTTTTATTCATGGATCCCAGCATAAAATCTTTCAGATTTACTATGGCCATTGTTGAAGAAAAATTCTTCCTATATAGCTTCCTATTCGCCTACGCTATTCGAGATTCAGTAATTAGTTATGTATTTTCCCTTTTCGAATATCTTCTTTTTTTCAGAGAAATAATTTTCATTTCTATAATTTTCGAGCTTTTGTCCTTCTGTTGATCATAAAATGAGGGCCGCATCCGTTTTCACTGACTCATTCTGCACACTTCGTTTGCGAGCTACTCTACATTTTCACAATCATTCATTTTAATTTCACCGATATATAATGTATATTGTTTTGGCGGCTGATGGCCAATTAGCTAGAGCTCTGGCATTTGTTACCACATGCTTCAAGTCGACTCTGGCGGTGGCACGGATGCTTTTGAGTGGTTCGGAATCCATGTTAAATTGTAGGTCCCTGTTAATCATGTAAACTGTAGGTAAATGACAGTAGAGCGACAAACCAAATCTGTATTGTTTTGCACATTTAGAATGTATGTATTTTATTGAAATGCAATACACATATTTTCCAAATTATAGTAATTGTATTTATTTTATTTATACATATTTTCGAATCAAACTTACTTCCCGTACGTCAGTTTAATTCCGCACTGTTTTCAGAAATTTTACTACTTACTTGGGTTCTGTGTGATATAATATTTTTGTAAAATATTGGCTTCGTGGTTCACTCACTGAAACGTCAAAATTGAATAGTGTGAATTATTATTATTTTTTTCTTTTCAAAGAGACACCTTTGCGTTTCTTTCATTCTTGCATGATTCATATAATTGTTGCGATTTTCATGCCTTCTCTTCTCCTCTTTCGCATTGTTTTTTTACCCTTCTTTTATTCAGTTTCATTCTGTGTTTACAGAAATTCAACCACATTATTAACGAAGTGTAAGAGGACATCTCAACTCTAAGCCATTAATTTAGCGTGGAGTAGCAGTAGAAATAGCAGTATATATTCTTAATTGCGACCTTGATCGCTGAAGGCAGTAGCTAAATGAAAAGCCTTGTAATAAAATATTTTTACCTTACGCTTTAAAAGATGATGTCACTACGGTGACTTGTAATACAAGGATGAAATTTTTCTTTAAATTATTAAATTAATTTTTAAATCCTGTGTTCAGTTTCTTACTCTTCATCATCTTTCAATATTTCTCTCTCAAACTTTGCCTCACCGCGTGTCCTGAAAAATTCAATTCATTTTGCGGAGATGTAGATTTTATTTGGTATGAATCTCCACGAAAAAATTATTGGTTAAAATTTATTTTTCAAATATGAAAGTGAAAGGAAAGAAAACCCGCATTTCTTTCTCATTCTAGTATTATCTGGATGCATGCATTCTCTTCTTATCTTGCTTGATCTCAACAGAAAAACTTTGTGGCCGATATATTTACAATGCCTATCTCTAGTCTTGACAAGAAGCGTTCTTGGCACACTAGTTGAGTTTCGAACCTATAACACAAATATTTTAAAATATGATCGGGTTATTGGAGGCAGCTCCTAAGTAAAAGGCCTTGATAGATAAAGTGTGTGTATTTTGTATTTAGAAATATTAATTTGCCCTTCTGTTGTAACTTCTAACTTTAACAGCTAATCGAGGTTAATAATCCTCGAGTTTCGAAAATTGCATTCCTTTTTTTTTAATATTTATAAAAAGCTTATTTCTGTGTGTTCGAGAAGGCCTATATGAACGAATCATATTTTTAAATATAGAAATACTACGGCTTATTTAATTGCTGGCAGTTTGACAATAACAAATTAAGAAATAACGAAATGAAGTGAAGGAAATTTTGCAATCTGTCAGTTATTTAAAGGAAAATGCTTACGCTAATTTAAAAATCCCTTCGCTCACCTTGCAGTAATTGAAAAAGTTTTTCTCATGCGTATCTTATTTTGACAAAAAATTAAGTAATGGCTCAGCTTGGTGGACCCTCTGTGAAAAGAAAACAATTTTTCGTGTGATATATGCGGAAAACGATTTGCTCAGAAATGGAATTTACAACAGCATTTGGTTTGCCACTCGGGAACGAAGCCTCATGCGTGCGACATATGCGACAAACGATTTCTAAGAAAAGACAATTTAAAAAAGCATTTAGTAATTCACGAGGGAACTAAAGCTCACGTGTGTGAACTATGCAAAAAGAACTTCTCTCGGAAGAATGAGCTTAAAAAACATTTGGTTGTTCACACAAAAGAAAAGGCATATGAATGCAGCTTGTGTGAAAAAGCATTTGGACAAAATTCAACTTTGAGGATGCATTTGAGGACTCACACGCAAGAGAAGCCTCTCTCGTGCGAGTTGTGCAATAAGGCGTTTTCAAGAAGGGTGATTTTGCAAAGGCATTACCGCGTCCACACCGAGGAGAAGCCATACGTGTGCGACATCTGCCAGAAAGGGTTTTCACAAAAGGAAGTTTAATCTGTTCATTTGTTTACTCACTCAGAAGAAAAGCCCTTTGTGTGTCCTGTATGTCGAAAGGGTTTTCTCAAAAGCCAATTTATCACGTCATAAGAAAATTCATACGAAGTAAAAATGCTAAACATTTTCTGCAGGTTTTTATCTCAAAATAGACTCGCTCTTTTCTGTCTCTTTTAAACGTGATTTCCAGAAAATGGTACTTTCTTGACAAATACAAAAAAATCAATTTTTCGTATGCTTTTCATATTCGTATTGCTTTGCGAAACATCATCCTTTTAATCATAAGTGTTAATTTTTATCTTTTATGTATTAAGTTTAAATTTTCATGTTAGACTGCAAGAATATGCAGCAGAGAAAGTATTTTATGCTCTGTAAAGTGTTCTGCATGGTTAAGAATAAATTTTTGTGCAGTCTTTTCTGGGTAAATTAAATTGTGTTTGAGCAATGCTTGCTGAATTATATTGCAAAATAATTTTAGCAGTTTTTATTGATATTGTTCCAATAACCAATAATTAATAAATAAGTTTTAAAAGGATTTTTTTAATATGTATGTAAATGCATTTTTAAATTTTTAGCTTCATTTTTATAAATATAACATTCTGAAATTTTTTCCCGACTTTTAAAAAGTAAATTTTATTCACTTAATGACCTTTTATGTATTACTTTTCATGAAATGCTTGTAATGTAAAAATATTTATATAATACCTGCTGATTAAAACGACTTCTTAAATTTTTTTTTTAAACTTTTGTAAGAAATTAATCCTATTCCTGACGATTCTTTTCAGAGAATATTTTATAATAGGACGCAGAAAGATTGTATTTCGAGACAATTGTATTACTTGTAATGATTCTGAAATGGTATTTTAAATAAAGACATTTATTCATTTTCCCATTCTGTTATTTCTTCAGTGTTTGTTGCAATACTTTCTTCAAGGGAAATTGCAAACCGATTCACTCATCTGCCCGTGCGAATTGCTCAGATTGCAATGTGAATGATCCGTGCACACTATCACTGTGAGATTCTGTAAAAACCTGTTGGGTTTGTTTCCGCGCTACGAGAATGTTGTACAACACGAAAATGTCTTTTGCCACTCCTATTCTAAGTTTTGCAACGTCACACCGCAATCTCATTCTGGTGCCGGGCTATCGGAGATATCGAGGATCAGATCTGTTTGAGTACGGGACCCGAAGAAGTAACAACAATATGAACAATTAGATTCGTAGTTTTTGTTTCGTTATTTAATTCCTTGAAATGTAATACAAAAACGAAAAAACTTTATATTTTTTGGGATATTTCTATATTGCTTCAGATCTGTCTTAAGTACTGAAATAGTGTTCGAATATGCAGCGCGTTGAAAGCTTTCTGTCGATTCTATAATAATATTTATTTACAATAAAACAATGGAATGAATAAAAAATTATCGGATATGATTTTACAAAATACAAAACTATTTAAACAAAATACAAAAAATATCACAAAATTGAAAAGAATACTTTTTAATAAAACGGTTAAAATTGATTCAGTTTTGAATCCAAAGTTTGCCGAATCAAACAACAAAGTGCCACAATTTGCAATGCGTATAGATATAAAGTTAACATGTGATTTAACGTAATTCTATATAAGCATTAAAAATTTAAATTAAATAATATTGCATTTCGAGTTATGTAATATGAACGTACAGATTATATTAAAAAGTATGCATTAAAAATGACAGAATATTTTTAATGAATTTATCACGGAAATATATCTCAATTAAGAAAAAGCTAGTTTTCTTTGCATTTTGCCACATTTGAGTTTGGCAAGTGAATAACTTTACGAAAAATCGACACGAGATTTTAAATTTAAATTCAAGATTAGCTCAATCTGAAAAGTTTACTTAAGTTATTGCTCTTTTACCACATTTGAATTTGAAATAAAAAGTTTTAATGTAGTTTACTAATTCATAAAGTGTCAGGAGACCGTGTTGTATTCTCCAAGCTTATTCGGTTAAATCGAAAGGTGTAAATATTTTGATAACGAAATGAGATGCAAATAAATTAACTATGCAATTGAATAAGACCTAGATAGTTGCCTAGAATTAAATTAACTGCTATATGAAGCTCAGTTTCCAGGAGAATCGTTATAGTTTCAGTCTGAACTTTCGCGAAGTCAAATGCAGCACGTGGCCGTTCCTGTTGAAGTAATTGACATTTGAATCTTCTTTCGATGCAAAGAATTGTGAGCGGGCCGAGGAACGTTCGGGTGATTTAATTGGCGGATCAATGTGGGGCGAAAAAATTAAATATGGTATACAATTTGAGACCCAATTTGAGCGAAGAAACCAACTATGGTAAGTGTTTAAGCGAATCTCATGGGTAGGGAAACTTTATCAGTGTTTTCCGGGTTAGTTTCTCTTGTTGTACTTTGAGAATTTTAGGAAAAATATTTTTAAAAAATTCTTTTTTTCTTCAAAATGTCTGAAATTGATTAGGCGAGTAAAGATATTTTATATCGGGTTGCACTCGAAATGGATTTGGAGGTACAGCCATCCATGAAAGTTGCTAATTTACGTGAGCTTATAAATTCCAACCCCTCTTTTTAAAGACGAGAGACTGCGCTAATAAAAAATATTATTGCAGTGAATAAAGAAAATCTTGGATGGGAAGGCTTTAGAAGACCAAACAAGACGCTTTATATGAAAAGGAGCAGGACGCACGACTGCGAATTGGAGAAACTGAAACTGGAAATGAGTTTTCAACTGGAAAGCTCAAGTTACAGGACCCAGATGCTGTTGGAGAGGTAGCTTATAGTGTAGTGGGGTCTTCAATTTATTCTGAAATAAAGATTGAAGTACATAAGTTGTTGCTTACAGTTAGAGCAGAGACTGGTGATATTACTCTGTTTCTGTTGCTGCTAGAGAGCCAGCGTAAGCTACCTAAAATACCTGAGCCTCTTTGGGACTCTCACCTGCTTAGTGGGGTCTCGACATCGATTTCCACTCCCATAGCCCGTGAATCAGAAGAAAATGCTTCGAATGACCCTTCTGTAAAGGATCTGTTACTTAAGCATTTCAAAATTAGTGCCGAAAAGTTTAAGAAGAATTTTTGTGCTTCGCAAGCAAGAAGAGAATACTTGGCTGGATTATTATTTTGAATTGCGAGTCTATTTTGAAAAACTTTCTCAAGGAGCTAGAGCTTCTCAAGGAGCTAGAGCTTCTACTTCGAATAATGGAAATTATTCGAAGATCTACAAAAATTTGATCATAACTGATCAAATGAAAAGAAGGAGCTGCCTCTGATTGCAAGGAACCTTTGTTAGAGGAATGGGGACATTTAAATGCTCCAATGGTTTAGCTAAAAAGCTCGAGGCTTATGACAACATTAGATCCACGTATGCAAAGAAGGATATTCTTGTCAGAAGTAGTATGAAGGAATTTAATTAGCAAGATAGTTATAAGAGGCAAAATAAGCTTCCTTGCGTACAAAGAAGACATGAGTTAAGGCTCGTGTCCACCGAGGCGAGAAGATTTAAGCGACAAGATTTTACCAATCACACGTTCGCCTGAAACCTGTCTGAAATGCACCGCTTCGAGTCGACCCACTTTCAACTCGAAGCGGAAGTTCACTAGGCGTAATGCTATTTTTGACGTTTCGCTGTGAAGGGGTCGAAAAAATTTTCTTGCCTGCCTCGTCATTGCCTGTCGCTTCGGTGGGAAGGAGCCTTTATTCTCGAGTAAACAATTCAAGTTTTCTTGTTACGGCTGTGGTAAACTAGGATTTATAAAGATGAAAGCTAGAATTGTTCTCCTGTAGGAATATCAGAAATTATAGAAGTACAAAAAGTTCTGCTTTATAGCTGTAACACTCCCACAGTGTCAGCTCCAAATATACCTATTACGACCTGCAGCAAGAGGTGCATCTGCACAAGCATACACCTCTGGAGCATACACTGGATCAAATCGTATTGCTGGTGAACATGTGTATATGTATATTCTATTCAAAGAAAAGGGTATATCCTTGAGAACTCGCTCACATGTTACGTTATGCGATGATATTACCCAGTCTGGAGTAACATTGCTGGCTATAGTGCCAGTAACCAATGAAGGTAGAACTTTTGAAATTGAATTCATAAATTTACCCGAAGCTAGAGGTAATAGAAAACTAATATCTAAAAATCTGTCAGCAGGCAGACGGCCTTGGCCCACCATGGTCTATCATCACTAATGATGAGAGAGAATGCACAGACCGGACAAAGTCGTAATTTTTTTACCATTGTTCTTTAGTTGTTCTCATTTTAGCTATTTTTAAATGAATAGCAATTGAAATGATAATCGCAAGCAAGGCTTTATGGTGATCATTTGTTTTCGGTTTTGTTAAGAATTCCATGCGAAAGTCTAAAATTTTTTCGTAGAAGAAAAAATGAATTTGTTTTTCAATCTATTTCAGAGTTATTTTTCCCTTTTCTCTGTTGAACCCCAAAAGGATAATTTTAGACAGAACAGCCAATCGGCTGCCATGAATCCCAAAGATCCAAACGCAGGAAAATATTTCCCTTTATATACAGAAATATATATTTTCATTTTTATTATATCATCTACTTCATTTTTATATGTGGATCGGAAATCAGAAAGTGATATTTTTGACACAAATTAACCACAAATGAAGAGAAGGAAAATTAAATGCTTACATTTAGTTATCTCTGAAAGATAAATGCATATTTTTTTTTTCCCGATATCTAAGAATTAAAATGCTTTCTTCCATATGTTTCCACAAAAATTGTGTTTAATAAAATTTTTAAATTAATTCTGATTAAATTAAAAGAATATGCATTTTTGAATTATAAGTTAAATTAACTTTTAATATTTTTACTAGCCGATTAAAAACTAAGACGCAATGTTCAAAGTAATTCTTTCAAATATTATAGATAGTAGATGATGTGAGATTTTAAGAAATATTTTTAGGAAAGAAACCAAAACCTATTTTCTTTCCATGTATTCCAGGTGACATTTTTGTACAAATTGCAAAAAGACATAACAGGAATGCGTTTTATGACGTTTGTACTGTTTTCTGCAATAGAAAACATATTTTATAACAATCAATTTACAATATAAGGTATTTCTTATTCTACTAATACTTCATTTTGTTACATTAAACTCAGTGTTGGAAAAATAGTATACGACATATTTCAAATAAAAAATTGAAATTGAGGGAGTAAAACTTAATTCAAGCTAAATAAATGAATATTGGAGATTTTTCATTTCGAATGTAGTTAATTTCAATTCACTGTCTTTTAAACTCTTCTGCCTTAGAAGGATGTCCAGAGATGACCATTGATCGTTTAGGTAGTGATAAAAATTTACAGCAGATGCATCGAATTCCTCATAAACATTCTGTGAAATATCTTCTCTTTTAATCATGATGTAAAAGTGGAAAAAAGAGCGCCTAATTTATTTATTTGAATTAAATTGGTTTTGACTAAAAAATAATTAGTTAAGAAAATATTCTTTTCGCATTTATAATACATATTCTACCGCATAAGTTTGGACTTTATTTCATTATTCTGCTAATAAATTGTTTTTGAGAATAATTACAACTGGTACATAGTAACAAATAAAAGAAATTAATTAATTGGAGCCGGTAAATTTATACTTCTTTTATTAATGTAGAATTCTGATGTTACGCTTTAGATCTATCAATCTATAATAATCATTTAGAATCTAACGTTTCAGTTTTTAGATTTTTATGCAAGACATTTTCTTTGGAATAGAAGTAGCAGATTCATCGTTACCCAGAGTGTAACATGCTACGGCACTCGTATTCTCCTCGGGTAGTCGTCAACGAGCATTCTGATGTGTATCGAGTGGGGTCCTGACACACTCGTTCCCAAATCCGACAGAGGGCGTTCCACCTTACAGATTTATGGGGGACCACTCCTGGCATAGGATCATCGACAAAGGCTTCTGGTTGGGAGCCTTATCGAGTTTCTAATCAAGAATCGTTTGTTTGAAAATCCAATATTCCTTGGCGCATGATAAATTAATACATAATCAGACTTCTTTTCTCTTTTAAATATAGTTTTTAAAAAAAATCAACAGCTTGAATTTAATGAAAAAAATTCAAGTAAGTACAAATCTATGATTTAAATTTAATTAAATTAATTTTTATTTTTTTTTACATTTTTTTTTTTCTCAAAATTATGACATTTTTTTTTTTTAAAAAATGAAACAAATTTCATAATTCTCATTTCTACTGTGGAGAGGGGCTGTTTCTCGTCCTGAGAGGAAATGTATTTAACTCAAACCTAAAAAGCTGGCCAACAGATTTTTACCCGGCAGAGGAAGTATATTTCGCACATCCCGCGCGTACCTGAGTATCGGTCTTTTGGCTTAGAATCCTTCAACGAATCTATAATTATATGTCTTTAAACGCGTTAAATACTTTCTGTAGTTAGTTGTACCAGTATGGTGTTTGTCCGTGTGTCTATAAAGTTGTGAGCACTATAATCTGGGTCTCAATACTCAACCCAACCACAACCAATAATAATCCAGTTGTACAATCGGCACATTACAATCAGGTGCCCAACCTTATGCCCTGTAAATGCCCAACGTGGTGTCCCCTCGAACCGACATTGTTAATGGACAGAAATTGGCAAGGGATTGTTTAAGGCATATTTTTGATAGCATCATATAAAAACATCGTCTCTTTCTTATGGTAGTAGTCATTAGGATGCTTGCACTCCCTTTTGACACTCCTCTATCTCAGCTGAAAGGCATTGTTTCCAGATTTATAGTGCCTATTCCCAGCCTATGCAATACATTTTTGTTTAATTTCGGTCACTATAACATAAGGGACACAAATTGCGATCTGGAACATTGAAGATCCTCTTAATTAAAGCGCTTTCAAAGATAAAATGTCAGTTTTGTATTTCCAATCATTTATTTGTCCTTCTGTGCAATCATCTACCTTTCGCACATAATCGATGGTTGACAGTTCTCGAGTTACAGAATAATCAATACCTTTTAGAATATTTAAATTTTTTGGAATTTACCACCACGAAAGCCTATTTGGATGAATCACTTTTTCAAAAGAAGAAATAATGAGATATTTCTTATTTGTTGTCAATTTCCAATCACGAAACGCGAAGTAAAGGAAATTTTCTCTCTGGTAGTTTATTTAAAGGAACTTCTTTACATTAATACTAAAACTCGCTTCTCTTTCTGTCTTAGACGACATTTTTACCCTTGTTAATTGAATCTTTCGACAAGCGCACTAAGTAATGGCTGAGTTTGGTGGACCATCTGCGGAAGAGAATTATTACTTGTGTGATATGTGCGGAAAAGCGATTTGTTCAATAAAAGTAAACTGAAACAACATTTGCTTTGCCACTCGAGAACGAAGTCTCATGCGTGCGCCATATGCGACAAAAGATTTCTTAGAAAAGGCAATTTAAAACAGCATTTAGTAATGCACGAAGAAACTAAAGCTCACGCGTGTGAAATATGCAACAAAGGCTTCTCTCGAAAGAGGGATCTTCAATTCCATATGGTTGTACATACCAAAGACAAGACGCACAAATGCAGTTTGTGTGAAAAGCATTTGGGCAAAGATCAAATCTGAGGCGACATTTGACGACTCACACGCAAGAAGAAGCCTCATTCATGTGAGTTGTGTAATAAGGCGTTTTCTCAGAAGACTGTTTTGCAAAGGCATTACCGCGTCCACACAGAAGGGAAGCCATACGTTTGTGAAGTATGCCAGAAAGTGTTTTCTCAGAAACAAAATTTGACAGTTCATATGCGTACACACACACCAAAGAAAAGCCATTCGTATGCGAAACGTGCCAGAAGGGACTCTCACTAAAGAGAAACTTAACTAATCATTTACTTACTCATTCGAAAGAAAAGAACTTCGTGTGTGATGTGTGCCGGAAAGGATTTTCTGTAAAAATCAATTTATCGCGTCACAAGAAAACTCATACGATGTAATTATGCGAAAAATTTTCTTCAGTTCCTTTTGTCAAGGTAGAATCTTTTCTTAAAAACGTTTTTCTAGAAGATTGTACTTTCGTGACAAATACGGGAGAAATCAATTGTTCGTGTGCATTTAATACTATTATTGTCTTCAATATTTTATTGCGAAACATCTTTCTTTCAATCATAAATGTTTGAAAAAGTTCAATTTTCTCTTCATACTGAAGAATATGTAGTAAAGATTGTGCTTTAGGTTTTGTAAAGTTTTCTGAATGGTTAAGAGTAAACGGTATGCAAACTCTTCTGCGTAAATTAAATTAGGTATGAGAAAGTTTTCTGAATTATATTTTAATATAATTTTTATCAATTTTTATTTATATGTTGTTCTAATAACTAATAATTAACGTAGGAGCTTTAAAAGGATTTTTTAATATGCATATAAATGCATTTTTTAAATTTTTAGCTTTATTTTTATAACTATAACATTCTGAAATTTACTATTAACGATTTTTAAAAGTAAATTTTATTCACATAATGACCTTTATGTATTACTATAGAATATCTAAGGTAAAATATATCGCACTCCTAAATATAGTTGACTATTATTAGTTTTTAAAATTTTTGTAAGAAAATAATCTTACTCCTGACGACTCTTTTCAGAGAATGTTTTATAATATGCAGCAGAAAGATTGTATTTCAAGACCATTGTACTGTTTGTATACAAGTTGAAATAGTATTTTAAATAAACAAATTTATTCATTTTCTCTTTCTGTCATTTCTTCAATGTTTGCTGCAATACTCTCTTCACGGGACATTCAACCGATTCCCTCATCTGGCTGTGCGAATGGCTCAAATTGCAAAGTGAATTAATGATCCGTGCACACTATCACTACAAAGATTCAGCAAAAAACTTGTTGGGTTTGTTTCCGCGCTACGTGAATGTTGTACAACACGAAAACTGACTTTGCCACTCATCTTCCGAGTCTTGCAAAGTCACACCGCAATCTCGTTCTGGTACCGGGCTATCGGAGATATCGGGGATCAGATCTGTTTGTGTACGGGACCCGAAGAAGTAACAACAATATGCGAATAATTAGATTCATAGCATTTGTTTTCGTCATTTAATTTTAAATGCTCCTTGGAATGTAATGCAAGAACGAAAACTTTAATTATTATTTTTTTTTTTGATATTTCGATTTCTGTAGCTACTCCACATCTATCTTAAATGCATATTCGAACGAGATTTCAGCAACTTGTTGAAAATTGTATGTCGATTGTCTAATGATATTTACACTAAAGCAATGAAATGAATAAAAGCTTTTTTTCGGATAATATTTACAAAATACAAGCACAAATACTATTTAATTCTATTTAAACAGCTATGGGAAAACATTAGCATACAATATTGGAATACTTTTTAACAAAATGGTTTAAATTCAATTTTGAATTAAATTTTTGCCCTATGAAGCAAAAAAAAAAAAAGTCTTCTATTTGCAATAGTTATACATGGATTACTACTGTGCCAAAATGTAAGACCAATTAATTTTTTTTTTTCAGAAACTCTTCTTTTATTCTTCCAAATTTATTTCATCGCCTTCAGAGTATCTCCGGACACAATGCACTTATGTCATTTTTTTTTTTTTTTTTTTTTTTTTTTTTTCCAATCCTCACTGCATGCTAAAAAGTCATCGACAGGGATGGCCTTCAAAGCGCGAGGCGATTGAAGTTGAATCTCTTCAATCGACTCAAAACGGTGTCCCCGAGTGGTCTTTTGAGTTTAGGGAATAGCCAGAAATTGCACGGTGTGAAGACGGTGGTTGTGGAACGATATGGGTTTCGTTTTTGGCGAAAACGTCACGAAAAATCAATACAGTGTGAGCTGCCGCATTCAGTGCTTCGGTACCAATCGAGATTTGATGCTATTTAGTGCTTACTTGAGTTCTATCTTGTGTTTGATACTGTTATTTTTTTGTAAACTAGTGTCTTGATGAATTGTCAATGAAACCTCAAAAGTAAATACTGTGGAAAAATTGCCTTTTTTCCAATAACGTCGCACAAATCTCTTCATTACTTTTACCCCTTTCTGGCTTCATTCAGATTCCCTTCCTTCTGATCTTTTCGCCCCTTTAGTTTGACCTTTCCCTTTTTAGTGCTTACTTGAGTTCTATCTTGTGTTTGATACTGTTATTTTTTTGTAAACTAGTGTCTTGATGAATTGTCAATGAAACCTCAAAAGTAAATACTGTGGAAAAAATTGCCTTTTTTTTCAATAACGTCGCACAAATCTCTTCATTACTTTTACCCCTTTCTGGCTTCATTCAGATTCCCTTCCCTTCTGATCTTTTTCGCCCCTTTAGTTTGACCTTTCCCTTTTAGTGCTTACTTGAGTTCTATCTTGTGTTTGATACTGTTATTTTTTGTAAACTAGTGTCTTGATGAATTGTCAATGAAACCTCAAAAGTAAATACTGTGGAAAAATTGCCTTTTTTTCCAATAACGTCGCAAAAATCTCTTCATTACTTTTACCCCTTTCTGGCTTCATTCAGATTCCCTTCCCTTCTGATCTTTTTCGCCCCTTTAGTTTGACCTTTCCCTTTTAGTGCTTACTTGAGTTCTATCTTGTGTTTGATACTGTTATTTTTGTAAACTAGTGTCTTGATGAATTGTCACTGAAACCTCAAAGTAAATACTGTGGAAAAATTGCCTTTTTTTCCAATAACGTCGCACAAATCTCTTCATTACTTTTACCCCTTTCTGGCTTCATTCAGATTCCCTTCCTTCTGATCTTTTTCGCCCCTTTAGTTTGACCTTTCCTTTTAGTGCTTACTTGAGTTCTATCTTGTGTTTGATACTGTTATTTTTTTGTAAACTAGTGTCTTGATGAATTGTCACTGAAACCTCAAAAGTAAATACTGTGGAAAAATTGCCTTTTTTTTCCAATAACGTCGCACAAATCTCTTCATTACTTTTACCCCTTTCTGGCTTCATTCAGATTCCCTTCCTTCTGATCTTTTTCGCCCCTTTTAGTTTGACCTTTCCCTTTTAGTGCTTACTTGAGTTCTATCTTGTGTTTGATACTGTTATTTTTTGTAAACTAGTGTCTTGATGAATTGTCACTGAAACCTCAAAAGTAAATACTGTGGAAAAATTGCCTTTTTTTTTTCCAATAACGTCGCACAAATCTCTTCATTACTTTTACCCCTTTCTGGCTTCATTCAGATTCCTTCCCTTCTGATCTTTATCGCCCCTTTAGTTTGACCTTTCCTTTTAGTGCTTACTTGAGTTCTATCTTGTGTTTGATACTGTTATTTTTTTGTAAACTAGTGTCTTGATGAATTGTCACTGAAACCTCAAAAGTAAATACTGTGGAAAAATTGCCTTTTTTCCAATAACGTCACAAAATCTCTTCATTACTTTTACCCCTTTCTGGCTTCATTCAGATTCCCTTCCCTTCTGATCTTTATCGCCCCTTTAGTTTGACCTTTCCCTTTTAGTGCTTACTTGAGTTCTATCTTGTGTTTGATACTGTTATTTTTTGTAAACTAGTGTCTTGATGAATTGTCACTGAAACCTCAAAGTAAATACTGTGGAAAAATTGCCTTTTTTTTTTCCAATAACGTCGCACAAATCTCTTCATTACTTTTACCCCTTTCTGGCTTCATTCAGATTCCCTTCCTTCTGATCTTTTTCGCCCCTTTAGTTTGACCTTTCCCTTTTAGTGCTTACTTGAGTTCTATCTTGTGTTTGATACTGTTATTTTTTTGTAAACTAGTGTCTTGATGAATTGTCACTGAAACCTCAAAAGTAAATACTGTGGAAAAATTGCCTTTTTTTTTTTTTCAATAACGTCGCACAAATCTCTTCATTACTTTTACCCCTTTCTGGCTTCATTCAGATTCCCTTCCCTTCTGATCTTTTTCGCCCTTTAGTTTGACCTTTCCCTTTTAGTGCTTACTTGAGTTCTATCTTGTGTTTGATACTGTTATTTTTTTGTAAACTAGTGTCTTGATGAATTGTCACTGAAACCTCAAAGTAAATACTGTGGAAAAATTGCCTTTTTTTCCAATAACGTCGCACAAATCTCTTCATTACTTTTACCCCTTTCTGGCTTCATTCAGATTCCCTTCCCTTCTGATCTTTATCGCCCCTTTAGTTTGACCTTTCCCTTTTAGTGCTTACTTGAGTTCTATCTTGTGTTTGATACTGTTATTTTTTTTGTAAACTAGTGTCTTGATGAATTGTCACTGAAACCTCAAAAGTAAATACTGTGGAAAAATTGCCTTTTTTCCAATAACGTCGCACAAATCTCTTCATTACTTTTACCCCTTTCTGGCTTCATTCAGATTCCTTCCCTTCTGATCTTTTTCGCCCCTTTAGTTTGACCTTTCCTTTTAGTGCTTACTTGAGTTCTATCTTGTGTTTGATACTGTTATTTTTTTTTAAACTAGTGTCTTGATGAATTGTCACTGAAACCTCAAAAGTAAATACTGTGGAAAAATTGCCTTTTTTTCCAATAACGTCGCACAAATCTCTTCATTACTTTTACCCCTTTCTGGCTTCATTCAGATTCCCTTCCCTTCTGATCTTTTTCGCCCTTTAGTTTGACCTTTCCCTTTTAGTGCTTACTTGAGTTCTATCTTGTGTTTGATACTGTTATTTTTTGTAAACTAGTGTCTTGATGAATTGTCACTGAAACCTCAAAAGTAAATACTGTGGAAAAATTGCCTTTTTTTTTTTTTCCAATAACGTCGCACAAATCTCTTCATTACTTTTACCCCTTTCTGGCTTCATTCAGATTCCCTTCCCTTCTGATCTTTTTCGCCCCTTTAGTTTGACCTTTCCCTTTTAGTGCTTACTTGAGTTCTATCTTGTGTTTGATACTGTTATTTTTTTTGTAAACTAGTGTCTTGATGAATTGTCAATGAAACCTCAAAAGTAAATACTGTGGAAAAATTGCCTTTTTTTCCAATAACGTCGCACAAATCTCTTCATTACTTTTACCCCTTTCTGGCTTCATTCAGATTCCCTTCCCTTCTGATCTTTTTCGCCCCTTTAGTTTGACCTTTCCTTTTAGTGCTTACTTGAGTTCTATCTTGTGTTTGATACTGTTATTTTTTTGTAAACTAGTGTCTTGATGAATTGTCACTGAAACCTCAAAAGTAAATACTGTGGAAAAATTGCCTTTTTTCAATAACGTCGCACAAATCTCTTCATTACTTTTACCCTTTCTGGCTTCATTCAGATTCCCTTCCCTTCTGATCTTTTCGCCCCTTTAGTTTGACCTTTCCCTTTTAGTGCTTACTTGAGTTCTATCTTGTGTTTGATACTGTTATTTTTTTTGTAAACTAGTGTCTTGATGAATGTCAATGAAACCTCAAAGTAAATACTGTGGAAAAATTGCCTTTTTTTTTCCAATAACGTCGCACAAATCTCTTCATTACTTTTACCCCTTTCTGGCTTCATTCAGATTCCTTCCTTCTGATCTTTTTCGCCCCTTTAGTTTGACCTTTCCCTTTTAGTGCTTACTTGAGTTCTATCTTGTGTTTGATACTGTTATTTTTGTAAACTAGTGTCTTGATGAATTGTCACTGAAACCTCAAAAGTAAATACTGTGGAAAAATTGCCTTTTTTTCCAATAACGTCACTTTCACAAATCTCTTCATTACTTTTACCCCTTTCTGGCTTCATTCAGATTCCCTTCCCTTCTGATCTTTTTCGCCCCTTTAGTTTGACCTTTCCCTTTTTAGTGCTTACTTGAGTTCTATCTTGTGTTTGATACTGTTATTTTTTTGTAAACTAGTGTCTTGATGAATTGTCAATGAAACCTCAAAAGTAAATACTGTGGAAAAATTGCCTTTTTTTCCAATAACGTCGCACAAATCTCTTCATTACTTTTTACCCCTTTCTGGCTTCATTCAGATTCCCTTCCCTTCTGATCTTTTTCGCCCCTTTAGTTTGACCTTTCCCTTTTAGTGCTTACTTGAGTTCTATCTTGTGTTTGATACTGTTATTTTTTGTAAACTAGTGTCTTGATGAATTGTCACTGAAACCTCAAAAGTAAATACTGTGGAAAAATTGCCTTTTTTTTTTTTCCAATAACGTCGCACAAATCTCTTCATTACTTTTTACCCCTTTTCTGGCTTCATTCAGATTCCCTTCCCTTCTGATCTTTTCGCCCTTTTAGTTTGACCTTTCCCTTTTTAGTGCTTACTTGAGTTCTATCTTTGTGTTTGATACTGTTATTTTTTTGTAAACTAGTGTCTTGATGAATTGTCAATGAAACCTCAAAGTAAATACTGTGGAAAAATTGCCTTTTTTTTTTCAATAACGTCGCACAAATCTCTTCATTACTTTTACCCCTTTCTGGCTTCATTCAGATTCCCTTCCCTTCTGATCTTTTTCGCCCCTTTAGTTTGACCTTTCCCTTTTAGTGCTTACTTGAGTTCTATCTTGTGTTTGATACTGTTATTTTTGTAAACTAGTGTCTTGATGAATTGTCACTGAAACCTCAAAAGTAAATACTGTGGAAAATTGCCTTTTTTTTCCAATAACGTCGCACAAATCTCTTCATTACTTTTACCCCTTTCTGGCTTCATTCAGATTCCTTCCCTTCTGATCTTTTTCGCCCCTTTAGTTTGACCTTTCCCTTTTAGTGCTTACTTGAGTTCTATCTTTGTGTTTGATACTGTTATTTTTGTAAACTAGTGTCTTGATGAATTGTCAATGAAACCCTCAAAAGTAAATACTGTGGAAAAATTGCCTTTTTTTTTCCAATAACGTCGCACAAATCTCTTCATTACTTTTACCCCTTTCTGGCTTCATTCAGATTCCCTTCCCTTCTGATCTTTTTCGCCCCTTTAGTTTGACCTTTCCTTTTAGTGCTTACTTGAGTTCTATCTTGTGTTTGATACTGTTATTTTTTTTTTGTAAACTAGTGTCTTGATGAATTGTCACTGAAACCTCAAAAGTGCAAATACTGTGGAAAAAATTGCCTTTTCCAATAACGTCGCACACAAATCTCTTCATTACTTTTACCCCTTTCTGGCTTCATTCAGATTCCTTCCATGATCTTTATCGCCCCTTAGTTTGACCTTTCCTTTTGGTGTTACTTGAGGTTCTCTTGTGTTTGATACTGTTTTTTGTAAACTAGTGTCTTGATGAATTGTCACTGAAAAACCTCAAAGAAGTAAATACTGTGGAAAAATTGCCTTTTTTTTTCCAATAACGTCGCACAAAATCTCTTCATTACTTTTACCCCTTTCTGGCTTCATTCAGATTCCCTTCCCCTGACTGGTCTTTATCGCCCCTTTAGTTTTTGACCTTTCCCTTTTAGTGCTTACTTGAGTTCTATCTTGTGTTTGATACTGTTATTTTTTGTAAACTAGTGTCTTGATGGTGTCACTGAATCAAAGTAAATACTGTGGAAAAATTGCCTTTTTCCAATAACGTCACAAATCTCTTCATTACTTTTACCCCTTTCTGGCTTCATTCAGATTCCCTTTCCCTTCTGGCCCCTTTGGTTTGACCTTTCCCTTTTAAATCTTGTGTTTGATACTGTTATTTTTGTAAAAACTAGTGTCTTGATGGTTTCAATGAAACCTCAAAAGTAAATACTGTGGAAAAATTGCCAATAACGTCGCACAAATCTCTTCATTACTTTTACCCCTTTCTGGCTTCATTCAGATTCCCTTCCCTTCTGATCTTTTTCGCCCCTTTAGTTTGACCTTTCCCTTTTAGTGCTTACTTGAGTTCTATCTTGTGTTTGATACTGTTATTTTTTTTGTAAACTAGTGTCTTGATGAATTGTCAATGAAACCTCAAAAGTAAAGTAAAGTAAATACTGGGAAAAATTGCCTTTTTTTTTTCCAATTACGTCGCACAAATCTCTTCATCGCCTCATTTTTTGAACCCTCCTTTTTTTTTTTTTTCCACCTTCTTTGTCTGTTTGCACGCGTTCACCGACATCGTTCCCGAACTGTTAGGGAGTCCCGATCCTAGAAGAACTCGCTCAGTGTTCTACTGTAGGGGTAGTTGTTCTTAAATAGGACCGTTGAAGGCAGTAGATGAATGAACATGAATTGAAATAAAATATCGTATCTTACGTTCTAAAAGACAATTTTGCCTTGGGTTTTTTTGTAATAGGAAGATGGAAAATTTTCTTTCAGTTTCTGCTCAGTCATTTGCTTATCCTACTCAGATCTGGTTTGCCGAATTTATCATTCATCTCTGTCACCCTTTGGGTCCTGAAGACCTCAGTTCCTTTTGGGGAGATTTAGATTTTTTTGGTATTGATCCAGAAATCCATGATTAGATGATTTTTTTAATATGAGAGTGAAAAGGTTTCATCTGAATCCTCGTTATCTCAGTGATATTTTACTAGGGACTGAGATTGTTACATTTTCCATTATTAAATTATTTTTTTGGGGACCTGAGAGCCAAGTGACCAGCGCTCAACCTCTCTGTTCCACAGGTTTCGGGTTCGAGTCCGGTGGTGCTATGGATGATTGTAATGGGTCGGAATCTACTTTAAATCTAGTTCCCGATCTAACAAGACCATAGAGCGTTCGGCGTAGGTCTGACAATGATATTCTATAAAAAAGCAAAAATTCTCAAATGTGCCAGTAGGCAGACGGTCTTGGCCCACCATGGGGCTGTTGCGCCAATGACGATCATGATCATTACTATTTTCATGAGTATATGTAATGTACATTTTTATTTATGTGTAAAAATGGCGTCTTTTTCCTCGATGTCTGAATGCACGCGATCCTCAATCCTCCTCTGGTCGGAATTTGGATCCTCAATCCTCGCTTGGTCGGAACATGGATCTTCAATCCTCGCTTGATTTTGTTGGAATGGTGGGAATTTATTTATCCGTTATTACTTTGACGTTTGTGATAAGGGAATGAACTGAAGGCTCTTTATTAATAGAGGAAATGGTTTCGCGGGTGTGTTGAATGCATATTTTTATGTCAATATAAAAATAACGTCTTTTTCTCTTTATAAAAAAGTTATGTGGATGCATGGAATCTCTTTTGAATCTCCCGGATCTCCTAGCGGCCTGATGGCCAATTGGTTAGGCCTCTGGCCTTTGGTACCCCAGGCTGCACGTTCGAACCCTAGAGGAGAGGGGATGAATGTTTGTGAGAGGTTAGGAACCCACGTTAAACTGTAGTCTCGGACTAATTAGCCCAATGTGTGTGCAAAATGAACGTAGAGCGAAAACCCAAGCCTCGATCTCCATGGAAACGCATTCTAGTTTAAAGATATATAACGCTTCATTCGGGCGCAGTTTAAAAGCTATTTTGGCTTACGGGTCGAATGGTCGATTACACTATAACACGATTGATTCAAATTATGATCTGGGTCATTGAAGGCAGTTCCCTAATTAATACGCTTTCATAGATAAAGTGTCAATTTTCTATTTCCAAACTTTAATGGGACCTTCTATTCTATCATCTACTTTTCACACCTAATAGGAGGTTTATAACTCGAGTGTCAGAGAAGACCCTCTTTTTGGAATATTTACGAAAGGTGTATCCGAGGTGTATATCCAAAAGAAAAGCATGGCTGGATGATTCATTTTTTAATGTAAGAACCTTAGTCTTTGTTCATTTGTTGGCAATCTGGTAATTGCAATAATGAAATGAACTGAAGAAAATGTTTCCCATCTGTTCAGAAAATTGACATGATATTTAATAGAAATTCTTTGAACCTACATTAAAATCGCTTTTTTTGTCATTGTAATCAGATAAACAGTTTTTCCCTTAAGTACGACCCTAAACGCAATAAGAAATGGCTCAGCGTGGTGGATCAACTGTGACAAAAGACTTTTTGTGTGATGTTTGCGGTAAGAGATTTTCCCAAAAAAATAAATTGAAACGGCATTCGATTTGCCACTCGGGAATGAAGCCCCATGCGGGTGACATGTGCGACAAAAGGTTTCTTAGAAAAAGCAATTTAAAAAGAACATCTTCTGATTCACGAAGGAATTAAGGCCCATGTGTGTGATATATGCCAGAAAAATTTCATTCGAAAGAATCACCTTCGAATCCATATGGTCGTTCACACCAAACAAAAGGCATATAAGTGCTGTATGTGTGACAAAGCATTTGGACGAAGTTCATCTCTAAGGCTACATTTGAGGACTCACACGCAAGAGAAGCCTCATTCCTGCGAGTTGTGCCATAAGGCGTTTTCTCAGAAGGTAGATTTGCAAAGGCATTACCGCGTCCACACCGAAGAGAAGCCGCATGTTTGCGAGGTACGTCAGAAAGGATTTTCCTTGGCAAGTAATTTAGCAGTTCATATGCGTACACACACTAAAGAAAAACCATACGTATGCGAAAAATGCCATAAGGGGTTTTCGAAAAAAATCAAACTTAACTATTCATTTGATGACTCATTCGGAAGAAAAGCCCTTCGTGTGTGATGTATGTCGAAAAGGGTTTTCTCAAAAGTCAGTTTATTGCGTCATAGGAAAACTCATACAAAGTAAATATGTGAATTTCTCTACAGTTGTTTTTCAATATAGACACTCTCTTTTTCTTTTTATACGTGATTTCCAGAAGATTATACTTTTTTTGACAAATACGAAAAAATGAATTATTCGTATGCATTTCATATTGTGTATTGTCTTTATAATTTTATTGCGTAACATCATCCTTTTAATCACAAGTGTTGTCTTTTAAGTATTTAGTTTAAATTTCGCTTTACACTACAGAATATATGTAGTGCAGAAAGTATTTTAGGTTCTGCAAAGTTTGCTGAATGGTTAAGAATAAACGGTATGCAGCCTCTTCTGTGTAAATTAAATTGGGTTTGAGCAATGTTTCCTGAATTATATTGCAAAATAATTTTAGCAGTTTTTATTGATATATAGTTCTAATAACCAATAATTAATGTATGAGTTTTAAAAGGATTTTTTAATATGTATATAAATGCATTTTATAAATGTAACTTTTCTTAAATTTCCTATTCACGATTTTTAAAAGTAAATTTTATTCGCTTAATTATCTTTTATGTATTACTATGGAATGTTTTTAACGTAAAATATATAGTGTAATATCTGTTAAATGTAATTCACTAATTTAATTTTTTTTAAATATTTGTAAGAAAATCTTATTCCTGACGACTCTTTTCAGAGAATATTTTTGTAATAAGTTGCAGAATGATTGTATTTCGGACAATTGCATTATATGTATACAAGTTGAAATAATATTTTAAATAAAGACATTTATTCCTCTTTCTATTCTGTTATTTCTTCAATGTTGCTTGCAATACTTTCTTCACGGGAAATTGTTGCAACTGATTCACTCATCTGCCTGTGCGAATTGTTCAAATTGCAATTTGAATGATCCTTACACACTATCACTGCAAGATTCAGCAAAACATTTTTGGGTTGTTGGATTTGTTACAGCTCTACATGAATGTTGTACAACATGAAAACTGACTTTGCCACTCGTCTTCGGAGTCTTTCAACGTCACACCGCAATCTCATTCTGGTGCCGGGCTATCGGAGATGTCACGGATCAGATCTGTTTGTGTACGGGACGCGAAGAAGTAACAATAATATGCGAATATTTAGATTCATAGCTTTTGTTTTCGTTATTTAATTTTAAATGCTTCTTGAAATGTAATACAAGAACGAAAACTTTATAATTGTTGTGATATTTCGATTTCTAGCATTTTCATATCTATCTTAAGTGCTATACTGTTCGAATATGCATCATGTTGAAAATTTCATGTTACACTAAAGCAATGGAATAAATAAAATTATTTTTCGGATATGATTTACAAAATACGAAACTATTTAAAATTATATGGAAAACATTATCACAAAATTTTGTAAAATACTTTTTAACAAAATGGATTCAAATCAATTCAATTTTGAATGAAAAGTTTGCGGATCAAATAGCAAAGTTCCACAATTTGCAGTTCGTATACATATAAAGTTAACATGCGATTTAACCTAATTTTATACAAGCATTAAAAATGTAACTTAGTTCTATGAAGGCACTAGGGGTATTTTTATGAATAAAAAGACATTATTGAAGTAACAAAAATATAAATAAAATGTTTTCAAGTTCTTAAACAGAATAATATTGCAATTTGAGTTGAATACCTTGAATGTATACATCGAAGTTGACAAAATAATTTTCTTAATGAATTTAACACGTAAAATATATTTTAAATAAGAAAACGCTAGTTTCATTATATTCTGTCATATTTGTGTTTTGCAATTTGATAACTTTTACAAAAAATCAACAAAAAGGATGTTTTAAATTTAAATTCAAGATTAGCAATAAACTGAAAGGTTTACCCAAAATTATTTTTGTTTCCTTCACATTTGAATACGAAATGAAGTTTTAATGTAGTTTACTATTTAATAAAGCGCCAGGAGAACGTGTTGAATTCTCCAATAAACTTTTCTTGGTTCGAAACTCGATAAGGATCTCAATCGGTTCTTTCCGAGAATAAGTTATAAAAACCTGTGGGATGGAAAGCCAGGCTGCTGGATTTGAGGGGGGTGAAGCCGTTACACACCACGCAATGTTTGTAGATGCAGATATACTTTTAGATACATACAATAAAATTAATTATCTTAAAGTAATATATCTGTATTGAAAATTATTGTTTTTGTTCGAAAAAAGAATTTCGAGCCTCTTTTCCACTTTTATGTCATTTTTTTTTTTTTTTTTTTTTATTCTGTACTACAACAATCAAGTTTCCCCCACTAATTTAATGATTATTTGGTCTCTGGACATCCATTTAAAATAAAAATTGTAAAGCTTCCTCTTCGCCATCGCTACTCAAGATCCGATTCTGTACAGCAGTTAGTTATGCACTTTTCCTTTGCCAATATCTTCTTTTCTCAGAAATAAATATTCTGTTCTGTAGTTTTCGAACTTATTTTCAATCTATTGATCATAAAATTAGGACGCATTTGCTTTCACTGACTCATTCTCACACTTCATTTCTAAGCTACTCTACATTTTTCTAATCATTCAATCTACACATTTTAATTTCATTGTTGAATACTCTATATTGCTTTGTGATTTTACCTTCATAAAGGCTGCGTGCTTTTTATTTGGCTATTTTTATACTTTGTTATGTTAACTGCACATATTTTATTTTCTATATTATTTTAACTATACAAATTATATATATATACATATTCGAGTCAAACTTGAGTCTTGTATATCGTTTAATTCAAATTGTTTTCAGAAGTTTTAATACTCACTTGGGTTCTGTAAAATAATGTCTTCATGGTTCAGTCGCTGAAACGTCAAAGTGAATAGCGCGAATCATTATATTTATTTATTTTCTCTTATCAAAAAGGGGCACAAGTTGGGTTTCTTTCATTCATTCATGATTCAGATCGTTGTGGCGATTTCCATTCATTCACTTATCTTTTTTTTTTGGGGGGCATAATTATTTTTTACCCTCTCTTTATTGAGTTTTTTCATTGTGCGTCTACAGAAATTCACCCACATCATTCCCGAAGTTTAAAGGGAGATCTCAACTCCAGAAGACTCATGTGGTTTTGTGTAGCAGTAAAAGTAGGAATGGATTTTCTTAATTGTGACCTTGATCACTGAAGGCAGTAGCTAAATGAATAGCCTTAAAAGAATTATTTTATCTTATGTCTCAAAAGTTAACGTTACTATGATGATTTAGAATACAAAGATGAAAATTGTCTTTTGAATTATGAAATTACTTTTTACCTCCTATTACCAGTTTCTTACTCTTCATCACTTTCCATTATTTCACTTTCTCAGCCTTTGAGTCTCCGCGTGTCCTGAAAACTTGAGTTCGTTTTGCATTTGAATTCAAATCTCACGTGTGTGAAATATGCAATAAAGTCTTTTATTCCGAAAACCTCACCTTCAAAGACATGTGATTGTTCACACCAAATTAAAGCATACAGATGCAGTATATGTGAAAAGCATGTCAAAGTTCGAATCTCAGGCAGTCTCTGAGAAGTGACACAGAAGAGAAGCCTCATTTCTGCGAGTTGCGCAATAAAGCTTTTTCCACGTTTGATATATCGTAGCGCTACGATGTATCATTTACTCAAAACATTTCACAAGAAAAATAATAAATTAAATCGGAAATCTCAATTGAAGATTTACTTTTAAATAAATACAATAAAAACTAATTACGTTGAAATAGTATATATGTAGTGAACATTGTTTTATTCGAAAAAGGAATTTCGAACCTCTTTTCCTTTTTATGCCACATAAACATTTTTGATCATGTACTAAAACACTAGTTTCACCACTAATGTGATGATTATTTGCTCTCTGGACATCCATTTACTATGGCCTTCGTTAAGAAAATTCTATAGCTTCCTATTCGCCATCGCTACTCGAGATTCGATTTTTATGCAGCAGTTAGTGTTGTACTTTTCCTTTTCGAATATCTTGTTTTTTCAGAAATAAATATTCAGTTCTATAATGTTCGAAATTCTTACCATTCAATTGATCATAAAATTAAGCCGTATCCGTTTTCACTAACTCATTCTCACGCTTCATTTGCAATTTCATTTTATCATTCTGTCTATACATTTTATCATCAATGATGAATACTCTACCTGCTTTTTGTGGCTTTTTCTTTTTTAATTGATGCTTGTATTTTTATTTGCAATGCAACACACATATTTTCCATATTATGTAAATTATACATATTTTTTATTTATATATATTTTCGAGTCAATATATTTTGTATATCAATTTAATTCATATTGTTTTCAGAAGTTTTATTACTTTACTTTTGTGAAATAATGTCTTCATGGTTCAGTTACTGAAACGTCAAAAGTGGATAGTGTAAATTATTGTTTTACTTATCCAAAGAGGCATCTTTTGGGGTTTCTTTCATTCTTGCATGATTCAGATGATTGTTGCGATTTTCATTCCTTCTCTTCTCCTCTTTTGGTATTATTATTTTACACTTCTTTTAGATTCAAATTTATATGTGTGTTTGCAAAAATTCACCCACATCATTACCAAAGTGTGAAAGGACATCTCAACTCTAGAAGACTCGTGTTGTGTAGAAGTAGTAGCAGTTGTTCTTAATTGTGACCTTGATCAGTGATTTAATAGCCTTAAAATAAATTATTTTGTCTTACGCCTCAAAAGAGGATGTCACTACGATGACTGATAATGCAAAGAGGAAAACTCTGTTGAATGATGAAATTAATTTTTACCTCCTGTGTTCAAAGTTTCTTACTTTTTCATAACCTTTCGTTATTTCCCTCTTCGTCTCAGCCTTTGAGTTTCCGCGTGTCCCGAAAACTTCAATTCATTCTGAGGAGATTTAGATTTTATTGGGTAGGAATCTCCACGAAAACATGTTTGGTCAAAATTTCTTTTTCAAATATGAAGAGAAACTGTTTCATTTTTAACGATATCAATTAGACTTCATAAAAAAAGTAATGAATTCGTGGGGATTTTACTATTAGACAGATAGTTTGCTTGAGCGTACTCAATGCATATATTTTATGATGTAAAATCCGCATCCCTTTCTTTGTGGCATTATGGACGCTCACACTTTTGATCTTGTTGATATCAACAGAAAACTTTAAGGCCGACAGATTTATAGGTCCTATCTACTGTCTTGGCAAGAAGTTTCCGTGGCACATTTATTGAGTTTCGAACCTATAACACAAATGATTTAAAATATAATCTGGGTTATTGGAGACTGTTCCTAATTAAAAAATCGTGGCCAAGTGTCTAGAGCTCTGACCTTTGATTTCAGGGTTCGAATCATCGGGTTCAGGTTCGAATTCTGTGGCATGGATGTTTGTGAATGGTTTGGAATCCACTTTAAACTGTAGATCCCGGTCTCTTTAGCCCTCAAGTGCACAAACTGACCGTAGACGACAAACAAAACCAAACTAAGTAAAATGACTTGATAGCTAAAATGTCCACTTTTTATTTAGAAATATTAATTTGTTCGTCTGTTGTGTCTTCCAACCTTAACATCTAATCGGTGGTTCATAATCCCGAGTTTTGAAAATTCCCTTTTTTTGGAACACTTATGAGAAGATTATTTTTGTATGTTCGAGAATAGCCACTTTGGATGAATCACTTTTATTAAATATAGAAATACTACAGCTTCCTTAATTGCTGGCAATTTGACAATTCTAATAATGAAATGAAGTGACGTAAATTTGCTATCTGTTAGTTTACTTAAAGGAAAATTTTACACCAATATAAAATCACATG
>BPLR01009490.1:0-55642 GCA_021605095.1 Caerostris extrusa | reverse complement strand
CGTAACATATAGTCTATATTTATCATGGAAGGTGGAAGCTACCAATGTCAAAATGATTCAAAGAGACAACTGTGTAACGGGAAAAAAGATAATTTCGCAATATTTGACCCAATGTAAAAATAATTTTAATTTTAATATTACAACTTCATGTTACATGGTATCAAAAAAGTTAATGATAAAAACCACAAATGTTTGTCTTCTTTCAAAATTTTCAATGAACTGCGTAAGTCACAACTTGCCAGGCATGCTAATGGAATCATCTTTTCATGGATATTTTCCAAAAATAAAATTGGTGAACCCAACCTTGAAGCATATACACACAACTGATTTAAGTTTATCTCTTGAAATTTTCAGTATCACTTATTCTAAAAAAGAAAATGGAAATATAAAAATCTATTCACTGAGGCTGGCTCTGGAAGCTAAATGCTGAATTACTTATAGAAATGGTTGAATCAGCATCTTTTTAAGATAATCAAAAGAAATGTAACTTCAAACTTGTGTTGAGTATAAAACAGTGACTGCATGGAAATTCAAGCATTGTTTATACTTTGGGCTAGTAGGTTTAGTAAGTTATGAGTGCAGGCTAGGGTTGAAAAGATTGTGTAGTAAGAGCAGCTATATTCACTACAAAAGAGTTGAGGGAAAAATCCAAAACTTAGATACGTATCCGAAATAATGTTTGCTCTCAAGTTACGCGGCTTTGAGTTATTGAATGGTTTTACCGTATAGAGCACAGCTTTAACTTTACGAAAAAAAAAAAAAAAAAATTGGATCAAGTGCATTCCACTGTTCATTTCACTGTTCCTTGAATAATTTCCAGTGTACTCATCCGAGAACTTGTCTAAAAAAGTTGGATAATGAACCAAATGGAGGTATTTAGGAAAAAAAAAATAGCAGTATTGGGAGCTCAGCTGACCAGTGGCTAGCTCTGAGGTGCTCCAGGAACCACAGGTTTTCAGGGTTAGAGTCCCAGCAGTGCCATGGATGTTACTAGTGAAGTTCAGATCACACAAAAGGCTGTGGGTCCCAGTCCTGGCATGGGCTATGAGGCACATTGCCAGGAGCTGACATTCTGTAAAAGGAGCATCTATGTTTCAAAATCTGCCATTAGCGAGACTGACGCTTAGCTTCCATATGGGAAGGCTGTTGCACCAATGCGTTTGACATATTAAAATCACAATGGTGTTAAGTTTATAATTTCGTTTAATTTTATAATAGTAGTAACTTTTTGACGATCAGTAAAAACGGGTTTGAGTCAGACTCTACGTGCTGCATATGAATGTTTGCTTAAAATTACTAAATGAGAAGGCACTATTTATTCAGATATTATGTGTGTAATATGCGGTCGATTGAATCCTTTTCGTCTGTGTTGTAGTTTAAATTGCTAAAAAAGAAGTATTGCTATGTTTTCCAATCATCTACCTGACACCGCCGGGGATCAGACACTTTGAAGCGCGACCCGGTGTCCAAATTACTCTACCAAGCTTGGAGGCCCCCGAAATAAGCTTTGTGTAGCGTGAAGTTTTTGAATTTTTATCATCAATGTATTAATGTATTGCCCAACAGTTTTTGTTTTTAAACTAGCATAGGTGAATTTTTACTTAGCATTTATTTACACAGGGACACGGATGGTGAGTTGCAGTTCGATGCACATTACAATATATGTTCATTTAAATAATGTTATTAACTCGAATGCTAAGGGAGGCTAGCTATTGAGAAGCCACACTTTCAGAAAACTTTAAAAGAAGTATAATACCAATTATTCAAAAGAGTCATAAGTTATTAAACATTTGTGACACATTGCTTTACTGATTATTATTTGCTTTGTACTTTTTTTTTAATATTACTGCATTTTATGTTCAGAATATCAAAGAATAGCTTATTAATTTATCCTTCGCATAACCGGAAGATGCTATTTGTTCCAGCTAAGGCAGAATAAAGTAAAAGAAATAATAGTAAAAACACCACCATTCGGACCACAATTTGCATTAATCAAATCTTATACAAATTAAAGATAAATCATTGGATTTGCAATGACTCACGTTATTTCTGCTTTCATGCATAGATGCAGCGAATGAGATGTTTTACAATGCTGAAAAATCAATACATACATACATCCATAAATTAAGGATAATTTCAGAATCCGAAATTCAGGCTCTAAAATGAGAATTTGTCGTAAATTATCTACACACATCATGAAGAAGAATAATACGAGTGGAAATACCAGATGGCGCGGATATTTTGCAACAATAACGAGTGTGAGGGTATAATACGAAATGTTGGCAAAGTAAAATTTGTTCTAAGCCTTTAGAAGCCTTACCAATTTACCAATATGCTTTCACGGATTATGGCACAGGAAGCTGTTGGATAATTTTCCCATTGGTAAAAGATATCGGACGAGCGCTGGAATGTGGACGATGCCCAGCTGAAGTATCCAGGGCTTAGGATCTCTTGGAGTGTCATCTCTCAGGCTTTGGCAAGCGATTAGGATGATGGTAGTGGCGGCATTGTTGCGGCACAGGTCGTCCCCAGGATTACGCGCCCGGGCCATTGCGAAGCCAGTGTTAGCGAGTGCTGCCCAAAAGAAACGGAGCGGGCAGCACAGCATCGGACCTGTCTCGTCTGGCTACCATGTGCGACTTCAAGGCAGACAAAGTGTGCAGACGCTTAGGGCACGATAGTCTATATGTCGTGAGCCTGTCAGACCACGCGTTGCACTGCCACCAACTCACTGCCGCCGCGATTAACCTGGGTAGAGAGCATGCATTGTGGACACCGCGCAACATTGGTCTTGTGTGATGTTTTCCGACGAGTCCAGGTTTAGTTTTATTCACCGATTCTCGCCGGTTTTCATATGGAGGCGCTAGGTACCCGTTACCGCAAGAGGAGCACCATTGCGACACCGTTCCGGCGGTGGTGCCGGATATCCGTTTGGGGAGGAGTATTCTTGCTTCCCAGGGGCAGTACCATGTTCAAGAGTGGCAGTGACCGGCCACATATAATAGGGACGCCACTCTGCAACAACATGTACGTTTGTTTCGGGAACCATGGGTGCTTTTGAATTTCTGTTTATGGATGACGACTTGCCAAAATCCTCACCATGCAAACATTGTGACGAATGCCGCTTCAATTGGATATCACCCGTATGGGTGGCCCCATACTCACCGGACTTGAATTCAATAGAGCATGTGTGGGATATGCTTGGCCTACGAATCGCAGCCCGTCAACCCCCTCCCACCTGTCAACCGGAACTTCGGAGGGGAAGCATTGCTTGATGAGTGGTGTAATATTCCCCCAAGATCAGATTGATAATTTGATATTCAACATGTCTAGGCGTTGTAAGGCCTGTATTGCATCGTCAGGAGACATACTCCATATGGTAACCATCGTACTAACCATGTTATACTGTTTTTTGTAAAGAGGTTCTTTTTTTTTTTTTAAATTTGCACCAGGGGTAAAAATCGCAATTTTATTAATTATATGTCAAATGCATATATCTTTTTTTGTTCTTTTACCTTTTGTTTAACAAATAGACTTTTACAAATAAGTCAAAATTTGTTTTGCTTCTGTCTCTTTCATCGACTGAACTTCATTATCCTTAATTTATTTACATGAGTGTACTTCGTAGAGCTTACATTAAACTCTCGGCGGACATTCTATAGACATTGGAATTAGTTAAAAAGCGCTTCCTCAAATGAATTGGTGCTGCAATCCTTGAGGGGAAACACAAACAAGCAAGCGCAACATAAGCAACATAAATTTTTTGTGTCGGAAATCAAACAGTTTAATTTCTTTTTGTTTATTTATTATTTGCTTTTGATTGCATAAGGTGACATCATCCCGATATACTCATAAATACGTGTCTGAGACGTAGGAATGTGTATTGAGTTAGAAGTGTGTTGTAATATTGCGCAGTTTTAATATCAAATAAAATTGTTTTGGAAAATAACCTCGTTATTCACGGGTTGTCAGTTTAAATTTCAGAGACAGAATATCGGTAAAAGTTTTTATCAAGTTATCAAGACAGAAGTTATAACTTCTTTAGATCATAAATGCAAATGTTAAGCAAAAAGGTACTTTACATCTTATAATTCTTGTAGATTGCGTAGAAAATATAACATCTCTGTATAATTGGAATAAAGTTTTGGCAAAACAAATCTTGATTATTTTTACTTTTATGCGCATGTTTGGCAGAGGAAAAGAACAATACCCAGTTGAATTTCATTAAGTCAAGGCAAACAAAATTCTTTACAACAGGCAAGTCTACTAAAGGTGATTCAAAAATTTTTATCTACTCTTCAGTTCAAATTTATTCAATATTTATTAAAAACCGAATAACTTATTAATTTATGACTTCATGCATAACCGAATGATATTTGACACATGTTCATGACGAAAAATTTCAACACAAGATATTGTGTCCACAAACATGCCGCTTATAAGGTGTCGTTGCATTGACACGTTATTTGAACATGCATGTTATGCGGCGTGAATTGAAATGGTGGATTCTTTTCAATAAGGAAATTTTTTCATGAGAGGTGTGTCTTGAATTTGCATACCATACATTTAGCGCATGAAAATTTGGGTCTTAATCTAAAAATGTGCTTTTACATTTTATAATTCCTGTAGATTGTGTGTAGAAATATAACAGCTCTTTTCTATTTTTAAAATAAATTTTTTTGGAATAAAAAATCCTTCATGATTGTTTTTCCTTTTAAGCTGAAGCTTTCTAAAGAAAATAACAATTGTTATTATAATAAGTCAAGGCAAGCAACATTCTTTATAATATACAAGGTATCTCAAAAAGTGGTTCACAAATTTTACTTACTGCACTGTCAGTTTATGGCGAAACATCGATGATGTCAGCACAATATATTGTGTCCACAACCATGGCAGCTTATAATGTGCCATTGCATTGACACGTTATTTGAATATACATGTCATACATCGTGGGTTGAAATGGTGGATTCTGTTCACTGAGGAATTTTTTCATCGGATGGGTGTCTTGAATTTGCACACCATGTATACATTACTGCATAAAAACTCAGAGTAATTGTGCTCCTAGAACCAACAGCATTTAACCATTTTTACTGCTCTGTTATCATTGACTTTTCAGTTCCTTACCTCAACACCTAGATTGGTTTTTACTTATATTCCTTATTAGAATTGCTGTCGAATTTGATGGATGACTACATAAACTTCACACTGACACATATCGTTTCGGCATGAAGGGGGGGACAATTCGGCAACAAATACTACACAATTACCACCATAATGACTATTCAGATGACCTCATCGCTAATTGGCAGAGATGGTCCATTTGCATGGCCATCAAGATTCCCCAATATCACCCTTGTGCATTAAACCACATCATCTATTCAATTTTCAATGAGGATGGATGGATAATGTAATTTCATGACAGATGGGCCAATTTTGGCTTAACTGTGCCAAACAATGATCTTTTTCCAGATATATATATATATTAGTATACAAAAACTAGTAACTTTAGACAGGTTATTACGTCATAGATGCATACACACGGCATATCGGCTCAATTAGAATGGGTTCATCAATTAATACAATGAGGCTGTGAAACATGTATTGTCGTAGATGGAAGGCACTTAGATAATCTACTACTAAGATGTAAGCATGCACTTTCACTTACAAATTATGTTTAGTTTAGTCATTAAAACCATGTTAACAGGGGCGAAATCAGCATCTAGACCAACATCATCCCAAACAGGTCATAAGGTACCCTCCTTAGCCAGCTCATTTTGCAATCTTGTTGCCATAAACACTCACATGTGACGGAACCCACATAAACGTATTTTTTCTATTTTGGTTAATCAGTATTTACTATATTTTTATACAATTATTAAATTTCAAAGTAATAAAAATATAATTGTATATATAATCAATGTCACAAATTGCATTTATGCAACTTCTTTAATACGTTTGAAAAATCCTTTCATTGCAATAAAATATTAATCATTCAATACACTTTTGTAATGATGATATTAAGAAAAAACTTTATTTTATTAATGAGAACTGTTCCACGTTTTTTTACGCATGAGGCAAAGCTGAAAATATCTACGCAAACAGCTTGACAAATTGAGTAATGTAATACAGTACGCTTAACCAAAGGAAATTTAAAGACATGCATTTTATCAAAGTGTATGTCTTTAAATTTCCGTAGATGCATGTACTACATTATTTAAAGAGATAAATACAATTAAATTAAAACAATGAAAATAACAGAGTCATGATTTTTAAAGTGATGAAAAATTACATTGAAATCACATGCAATATCTAACACAATGTTTGCAGATGTTATATTAAGATTGTGTAGTGAGAATTTTATTTAAAATTTGTAATACATTTCAAATGAATAGAAAAGCTATTCCATAGAAATTCACTGAAATAAAGTATATGTTGTTTCGAAGACATGAATCAGGAAAAAGAACCAATTTAGTTATCCAAAAGCCTTTAATTCAAAATTAATTCAGGAATTCGCCGAAAAATTCTTGAGAATTTCTGCGAAATAAATGACGGACATTGCAATGTGAAAGCTTGAGAATCCGGCAAAGCGGCATTAACATTTCATTAGCGTTTTCCTCTGAGAAATTCAGAAGACAGACACAAAATTTTGAGGCATAGAAATAAGAACACATAAAATTTTATCCATCTACTCTTTACATTTCTGTAAAAGTATTTTAATAGTTTTCGAAAGTGTGTGATGTCTTTTGAATAAGTTAAATCCTTCATTGAGTGTTTGGAATAAAGCACATTGAATTCTTGATTGCAACAAGAATGAAACGTCATGCCAAGAGAAGGACGAAAAATAAATTTTGTAAAATTGATTGAAATAAATGACAACTTGTTTTGGTTACTTTTCGAAATGCATGGTAGTCTTCGTTTGCATTCGAGAAAACTATTTGGACTGATTGTTTATACTCATTCAACTGTTTCACGTTCATTTAAGTAACAAAATCAAAGTCAAATAAAAGAAATATTTTAATGAACGCATTTCAAAAGTTAATATATTTTATTCTAATTCTAATCAAATTCTGTTGTTCATAATTGCCATGAATAAAATAAAAGTAATAAGGGTTTAGAATTTACAATGGCTCCTAATGCATGGGTTAGAAATCACAAAGTCTTCTAATTTAAGTGAAAACTATTGTTAAACGCTGGTCATGGGTGCATAAAAAGAACAATTGCTAATCAGTTCTCGGCCATTATTTTAAAAGTTAATTAGATCTCTTTTCTTGCGAATTTTCAAGATCAGCTTTCTTTGATAAATATTTTAAACAAACTATATTATATATTATCTCTTTGTAGAAAAGTTGTTCTTGTGAATGCTTAAGTTTTTTTTAATAGAATAATAGAATCATACGGAATAAAATAATACAAAATCGAATCAAAGTATCATACCTTAGTTCACAATTAATGTATTGTCCATTGAATAATATTAATGTATGTAACTTGTAAATATTGATTAAATTTCTTTTAATGAATTCATATAATGTAATGTAATGATCGATAATTCACAATAATTATATATAGCATTGACATAGTTTAAAAAATCGGGAGATTTTCTTTTGCTGTATAAGACGATGTATAATCCAAAATATCTTCAATGCTAAATTCATAATATGTACAGTAACATATTTGAACTTCGACTTTTTCAAGGATTTTTGTTTTCTAAACGCCTTTTCCCTTATTTTTATTATTATATAGATATATCAGAACATGCCAAACAGAATTGCACCGATGATATATTTTAGAGTGTTTATTTGATGGTGAAAGTATTTATTGTATGTATAGCATAGTATACATTATATTAATGTATACAATGGTTTGGTTTGATTTGTCACTCTATGGTAATTTTATCTACACGTTGGACTAATTAGACCCGGACCTAAAGTTTAACGTGGACTAATAACGCCTAACAAACATCCAAGCCAACACCATGATTCGAACCCACAGTCTATGGTAACAAAGGCCAGAACGCTACCCAATTGACCACCAGTTTGGTAATGAATAGTATGAAAGAATTTTCAAAATAAATATTGAGTTTTTATTATTTGAAATATTTCATATATTTAAAAGTACTTTTTTTTTTTTTGGAGTGCAACGTAGACCCACCTCCTCTTTGGTGCACACTGGGCAACATTCCTGTAACAGCAAAGTGGTCTGCAGCTTCCTGGCAGTTCTTTTTTTCTACATGTTACTGACAAATAATAAACCCATTAAAACTATCATTAAAGAAAAGCTCTGAATCTATTGGAGAAATTAATTAGAACTGGAAATCCCTACTGGATTAATTATCCAACAACCACTAGAAATTTAAAAACTCAAAAAGGTTTTGTTCAGTTTGTTCTGGATGTCAGACAGAACCTTAATTTACCCGCTATTTTTCAGGAGTTAGAAAAGCCCTATAGTCCATTTGATTACATGCAGATTGAGGCAAATTTAAGTCTTTCAGATGAACTTTATAAGAAGAACACCTCTATATAGATGTTTTGAGGGTCTATACACTTGATACTATTGATACAAGATACCCAGAATCTGAATGGTTGCACGTATACACAGATGGCTCCTTTTATGAAAATCTCATTACTGCAGGTTCAGGAGTCTTTTCGAACTTGTTCTCCTTCTACGCTTCAGCTGGGAAATACTGAACATCTTTTGATGGAGAAGTGGAGGCTATCCGAATTGCTTTGAAGTATTTACTAAATTTCCAGGATAGATTCAACAGAGCGGTTATTTTGTCTGATTCACCAGCCGCAATTCAGGCTATTAGTTCCACCAAGCCACCTTCATCAGAGGAAATCTCCCAGTGTCAAAATCATTTGCAGGAACTGACTTTAAAATGAAACGGGTGGTACTTCAGTGGATACCTGGCCACTGTGGCATTTTTTGAAACGAACAAGCAGATTGTCTAGCAAAAAGAGGCTCAAAACTACTTCAAACGAGATCCTCGCCACTGTCCCTCCATTCTATAAAACTTTATATTAAACAAATAACGACTAAAAATCACAAGCTACAAATTCATGATGAGATCAAGTCAAAGCGTTGGAGAGCTGAAGATCTTTTAGCAATACCCAGCAATCCGCGACGGCATGCTGTCACCCAGTTCCGACTTCTGACTGGCCATGACTGTCTAGCAGAACATCTCCATCGCATTAAAATATTTTCAAATCCTGGCAGCCCCCTATGTGGTTCAAGTGACCCAATGAACAGAGACCACCTCCAACGATGTGCGGTACTTGACGGCGACTCGGAGACAGCGCTTTACTGGCGTGCGAGAGAACTCTTAAGGCAATGACTTCAGTCATTGTGACTGTGACTGTGCATTTTCTGGACATTTATTTATTTTTTTCCCTTGTTATTTTTGTTATTATTACTATTTTTATTCTTCTTGTACTTGCCTTGCCATTGGAAATAAAAAAAATTATTTTTTTTCGATAGTTTTAATATAGTAATTACGTTTTTAAACTTAAAAGAACAACTATCATTTATATATGTTTTTATTCATAACTACCAAATTCAATATCAAAATTAAAAAAAAAAAAATATATAACATATATTGATATGCATTTTTGCTTACATGAATGAAAATGGGAGCAATATAAAGACGTTTTAACGACATTGAAATAGATCTTACAATGTAAAAATGACCACATGTTAAGAAAGAATGCTGAAAATTCTAAAGTCTTTCGAATTTTCAGCATTCTTTGTAAATTCAACGAGGCATTTCACGGTAAGTACAAAACAAAATTCTTACTGGAAAACTTTAGTGGAAATACCAAATACTGGAAAACTTTAGTGCTGCACAGGATAATGTTCTTTTAAATAGACAAAAATTTCGTATAAGTTAATCTAGAGCTTCAAGATTTTTTTTTTGTTTGGCTATTCCATGGATAATTTAAAGGGAAGAGCTAATCTGGCAGTTTTCTGGATTTTTAAGAGGGCCATTAGTAGCTATTATCACCTAGGTGGCTTGGCATGTGGTTGCTCTAACTGCGGTGGCTTCTTAGAACCACATTATCTTTTATTTATGGATGATGTCACATCAACAAGACAGGCTAAATCGATGCAATAAACTATTTGGGAAATGTTTTTTTTCCTTATTGCTCTTCTAAATCTTGTCGTTGTTTGTTAGTTTTTAATAATATTTATGCATTTTAAAATTTTAATATTAAGCATTTAAAATAAATCTTGCAGAGAGCTTAAAATTATTTATACTTATATTCTATAGAATAATCAACTACTGCTTTTATTTTATTTCTGTGACATTTAAAAAATTAACGCATTAAAATTTAAGTTGTATTTAATAATTTAGACTAATATAAATGTGATATAACAGTATGTGTTCATATGAATAAAAAATTGCTTTTAACAATTAACATTATGTGTTCATATAAATAAAAGTTGGTTTTAACAGTTAATAGTATGTGTTCATATGAATGAAAATTACTTTTAAAAGTTAATAGTATGTATTCATATAAAAAAGGTTACTTTTAACAATTAACAGTATGTGTTCAATTGAATGAAAAATTGCTTTCAATAGTTAATAGTAGGTGTTCGTAGGAATAAGAAGTTGCTACACGTAAATATACATGGAACGTATCAAATTTTTATCTCGAGAAGATACTAATATGTATAATGCATATCTTAATGTATTAGTACATTAAAAATACAGTGATTTTCACCAGTTGGTGTGTTTCACATGATATTGTAAATTAAAATATAGTATATAGGACTTATAAAGTTGTTATTAACAGTTAGAATACATCAAATATATTAAATCATTGAAATGTTTTTATTCTGTTATCAAAAATAAAATACCCCAGGAAGATTTTATAAAACTATGGAGTTGATTAAAATTCAAATCGATCAAAGAAGAAAATAAAGTGTATTACAGAAGAATTTTTTTTTTTTTATTTATAAAAAATTGATATGATTTCTTTGTGGTGATACGTCATGCTATGTGGTCGAGTGCTTTCAATTCAACAGTATATCAATAAAAACTATCAAGGTAATGTTGATCATAATGTATATACATATTTATGTGATGTTAAGTCGAATTCAGATGAAATAGGGAATATTTATGTATTTCTTGTTGCATAAAGTAAATACTGCATTTTCTCAACTTCAAACGATTTCATATTGAGATTTATGGAATAAATTAAGACCAATTATAAATGCCATTAGAAATCTTTTTCTTTTTATGCTCATTCAGAAACACGTACATTTAATGATAATTTCCAGAGAAGACCGGAATTAGAGAAGTCCAATTTAAAAAAAAAAAAAAAATGAGTAAATATTTTTTTACGTGGCGTTATGCATATGAAAAGAACTAAAAAATAATAATAAAGCCCAAACAACAAAGAAATTTCAAAGTAAAGAAACCATTACAGTAATAGTATTCATTTATGGTTATAAATATATCAATGCATGTGGCCGAATGGGCTGTTTCCAGAATTTTTTTGTACCCAAAATCGTGGAAAAAAATCATTTATTCTTGCATGTTTAGTCAAGAAGCGTAAGTAAAACTGCCATTGAAAGAAAGACAAAAAAGAATTCTGAATGGGAAAATTTTTAATCTAGGACATTTCCAATGCTCGAACTGGAGTTATGTTCGTAATCTTATGTTTTTATGACATAGGTTGGAATATAATCTCTCGGAATGAATACAAAATTTTAGTGTTATTTGGACTTTAGCAAACATCAAAATAAGTGGATTTTCCCGTAAAGGGAAACAAATTTAGAAATTAAATAAAAGAAGTGGAATCACTGATGAAACCTTTCAAAAGGTAAAAACAAAAACGACAGTACATTTTTTTCTGCTGTTCCAAAATTGGGTTAATAAGTTATTTTTCCCGATCTTATAAATTTTCCCCATTATATTTGCACTAGAATATGGAACATTTTTTTTTAAGAACAAAATTAAAAGTGATGATGTTAGATCGTTTTATTTACATGAGTATAGATATTTTTAGATGGATTAAAAATGTTTTAGAAAAACTTTTAGAAAAAAATTGAATGTAGAAAACTATATTACTATATTTTAAGTTACTATATTTTAAAAATGTGTTTTTTTTTTTTTTAATTTTACCCAATTTATTATAAAGAAATTTATTACGAGAGTAAATTTAATGCAATAAAAAACATTTAATTTAAAATTAAACAAATATTTAAGTTTATAAAGTAATAGCAAAATTAAAAAGTAAACAAAATTAAAAAAAGTAAACAAAATTAAAAACTGAGCAAAATTAAAAGTGATGATGTTACATGTTTTATTTAGAGGACTATAGATTTTTTAAAACAGGTATAAACTAAAAATTTTTCGAAAACCTAAAAAAAAAGAAAAAAAGATTGATAGTTGAAAGATTTTTATCAGATTTAATTCTTTGCTATTTTTAGAAAAATTCGCCAATATTTTTTTCATATTTTATCCAATTTATTATAAAGAAATTTATTGCGAGAGTAAATTTAATTTGATCAAAGAAATTTAATTTAAAATTTAAAATTGATTCTCTTTTTAAAAATTGAGAGAATTTTTAAATTGTTTAAAACTTCAAATGCACAACTGTTAAAAAATTATTAACTATTTTATTAAAGCTTTTTAATTCCATTAAAAAGAATAAAAGCTTTCCTTTATTACATACATTAATTAATGAATTATTTAAATATTCTATTTTGGAATTGTTTTTTATTAAATATTCAAATACATTAAATGTTAATTCAAATACATTACTGCTTGGGATAGTACGATTTTCAAAATACTCTGTACCATATTTAGTTAATATTTTTTATTACACATCAGTAACCGAAAAAAATTAAATTAAATAAGAAATATGTTGAACTTAAAAATTTATATTTAACTAAGTCTAACCGAAAAACAGTTGCTGTTTATGTATTTAAAAATAGAGATAACTATAAATGTAAACAATTTTATACGAAATTAAATTGATCTGTCATTAATAAATGCATAATTAAAGTACAAAACATCTTGATTTTTTTTAAATAATAAATATAACCTACAAAAAACATGGTTGTCTACCAGACTTAGACACATCATTCCTAGTAGGAAATGAAACAAATTAAATATTTATCTTATAGTCAAGATGGAAAAATATGGATTAAAATAGAGTGAAATATTTGAATAATATTTTAAATAAATATTTAATATAAATTCAATATTAGAATTTATTTTTACTAAAGATATCTTAAAAATTCAACATGTGATTTCCACAAATGTTTAAAATGTGTAATTAATTTAACTTGCGCATTGATATTAAATAATTAAAAATACGAATTTGATTCTTTTAATTTGCATAAAATAAATTTAAAAATATAATAAATGGTTATTTTATTATAAAAAAAATTGTTTTAGCTACATTGCTTGTAATCATGTAATATTGTATAAACACTTATTTTTTTATTTAATATTACATACAGGTTAGTATATTGTCTTTCTGAGGAAACATTGTATAACTTTTTAATTAATATTTCCTTTACATGAAGTTTTTCCAACCATATGTATACAATTTTAAACTATACATTAAAAAAATATTCAATGTTCTAACTGCGCGTGCGTGAGTGATACATGATTACAAATAATCTTTAAAAAATGAAAATTGGTTTATAATTCGCTTTTACTATTTTATGGTTGGCTAAATATTTGCGATTAAATGTTTAAATTAATGTATCTAAATATATGCGATATATGTATGTATATAATTTAATTTTTCAATACATGGTGGCATTTTTACTGTGCTTCATCTGTTTTTAATAATTATTTCTGCTTAATAAAAATTATTCAAAAGAGAGGGTAATTTTTTTTAAATATTGGACATTGAAAATTTATTTCCAAAGAAGACCAATTGAAATTCTTTAAAATGTGACATTTCTACGATTTTATACTTCTTAATTTATTAAAAGTCAAAATTTATTAAATGTCAAAATAAATTTAGATTCAAAGGAAAATTATAATTAGCATAATTATATGTAACAAACAATAAGAGAGTAAAGAAAAAGAGGGTCAACTCAAAAAAAGGGTGAAGAATTTTTTTTTTTTTTTTAATATTAGAAATTAAAAATATATTGCCAATTTATTTCCAATGAATTCATAAAAAATGTGACATTTTCAGCATTTATAAAAGGAAATTTATTATTATACTTCTAATTTTATTAAAAATATAAAAATAAGCTGAATTCTGTAAATAAATGTCAAACCAAATTAAAATTCAATGGGAAATCATAATTAACATAATTATCTGTAACAAACAATATGATTCTAATATAAAAGTTACAATTTCAGTTCATAATTATTCCTGATGGAATTCTAAAGAAACAAGTACAAGATTTTTAAACAAGAGCTATTTAATGTGTGCTTCTTTGTGTATCACAACACATATTAGCCAAATTGTTATGAAATAACCAAATTTTCATCAGATTTCATTGAGATGGATTAAATTACTCATTTAAAATCATTCTAAGAGAGACGTTCTGACAGATGTAATTACAAATTAATTAACAATGTGAGAATAATTTAATTTAATCTCTTATTCATATTGAAATTATGACTTACTAATTTGATGTTCCTCCAAAAATACTTTGATTAATTCTGCAACTTCAAAATAAGTGATTAACAAACAGTTTAGTCATAATTTAAAAACCGATTTTAACAAAGAAAGACGTGTTCTCAGTTCGTTACAAAAAAAAAAAAAAAAAAAAAAAAGGAATATTTTCTGAGAATGTAATTAATCAAAATGAAATCTTTGAATAAATTCATGTTAGAATATCGCGAGTCCATTAATAATTTGTTTATTTTTGTTTTGAAATTTCTAAATATGTCGCGTTTCGTTTTCCCCAAATTAAAATTGAAAAATAAGTATTTCCTTTTTTTTTTTTGCATCCAATAAACGAAAATGCTTATGGCACATGGAACAATTTTATTTTAAGTTCCATAGCGTCTTTATTTTAAATTTAATTATTTATTTTACATTTTTTTCATTATTAAGAATTAAAAATCACCATCCAATTTACAATTAGTAAGGCGACATCTGCGACCGTAAATTAATGAACAAACTCAATTTATTTAAAAACGCAAGAACGCTGTACTTTAATTATTATTTTTACAACTACTTTTTTTTATGAATAAGGATTTGTTATTTCAAGTAAAAATTTATAGTCCTCATTTTGAGATGTATTTGAATGATAAATCTGAACTTAATTGTTTATATAAATATTGTTACTACTCCCTGCCTTTTTTTAAACTTTTATTTGTATAACTTTTTAATAATAATACTAATAATAATGGTAAAAATTTCAAGGCTTAAAATGTATAATGATTTAGAATAATTAAAAAAAAAAATAATATTATTTCTTAAAAGTTGTCTTTCAAAAACAGTTTTATTGCACATGTTATAAGAGACAAATGTAACAACACAAATAAAAATTGATGTAATCCAATCATTAGTTAATACAATCATACAAATAAAACCCCCAATCTAATGCATAAAAGCAAATTTAACCGATATATCTTTGGCTGAGAGAATCTTATGTAGGGCACCACTAAAGACTTATAATATATTTCTATGATTTCCCACATACTTTTTAAAATACTACTAATAACTTGGATAACAATTTTAATTGTTATTTTATAACTATCATTCTAAAATAATTAAAATTGTCTAGATCACAAACATGGCAATATTTAATTCTTTCAAATTTTGTTGTAAATGTATATCATTTTGCAAAATAACATGAATTAAACATTCAAAACAATAACTGTAAACCTTTTTACTTAATCAATAATTGCCATAAAAATATTTTTTCATATCAAAATATCTGTATTAAAAATGAATGTAAAGATATGCAAATTAGTATTCTAAAAACAATTTTCACATTATTCATTAAAAATACAATAATTATTTAAAAAAATAATTTCATATATTACAATTTACATCAGTTTATAAGTTTCAGGCAGCAAACCGAACTCAAGTTAGTAGAATGACGATAAAATTGATATCTTCAAGTAGTACATTAGCGAGTGACTTTTGCTAAAATTTCTTCTTTGATGAATTCGCAAAATTTTTAAATTCCACTCAAATGATAATGAAGATAAATATAAGATATATTTTTACCGAAGTAATAAGCTATTTTATGTATACTGCTTACATCTAATTCAAGAAGGAATAAAAAAACATTTTTTAATGATTCACCTCATTATACAAATATTTGAATTTCCAACTGCAGTAAGAGGTTTGATCGCTTTATAAAAATAGCCTTCTGGCTATGACGTGTGGAAGATAGATTTCTCATTTAATAAAAAAGCCGCAAAATGTTTTTTGAAGAGTGCGATTCTGTTTGATTTCGGGAAGGAATAAATTTCCATATTTCTGTAATCACCATCAAAAACACATAAATTAGAGCAAAAATAAAAACTGGTATAAAATATTTTCTCGATTTGTATTGTTGTTTTTGATATTTAACCACAGATGTCTGAATTGCTGCTTTGAAATACTTGACAAAAATTACTAAATGCATCAATTCTGAATTCTTATTTACCTTAAAATATCATATTTGATTCTTTGTGGAAAGAATTTAGGGTACATTACAGAACTGCTAAATTGAACCTACATTCTAAGCCCTAAATTCAACGAGCTATTTACTAGATTACAGTACACCTAAGAATGAAATGTTTTTTTTTAAAATACAAATGTTAAAAATGTATATTTTTTATGTGATGATACTTTATGAAATAAATAGAAATTGTAGTTATCATATTTCTTTTATATATCGAATAAATGACAAACCGAAAAAAAATTGAACATTTATTTGTGTAAATGTAATTGTAAGCAGTACAAAGATTCGTATAAATTTTTTTAATATTTATAACGAAGTGAATAAATTTTATACATCAAAATTAAATTTTTATTTGGTACAAAATGAAAATTATGTGTTTTATTTAAATAAAAAATGCGGTTTTAGCGCAAAATTAAAGTTTTAAAATTACATTGTTATAAAAAGAGTAATATTTAGAGTCTGATCAGCTATCGCGTGGAAAATTGGGAAACCGCGAAGTCAAATGAATTTAAAGACAACCGTGTAATAGGGGGAAAAGGTGATTTCACAATATGTACACTAAAAATAATTTTAATTTTGAATAATTAAAATTTTCTGTTACACGACGTCAAAAAAAAAAATTGAGATAAAATCCACGATCCAAAATCTCTAATTGTATTAAAAATTGCTTCGTAAATCTCACTAGTACTCTGAACAAGTATTCGATTTGTCTGTTTCCGACGGATGTTTACCTTTGCATTAAATAATTAGATATGAGGATTTTAGAGATCAAGTACAAACTTGGACAACTGATTTTAACACTTTTATCTTGAAATTTTTGTATCTTATTCTATCTATTTTATATCTTATTCACTGAAGCCTAGCAACTCTTCGACGACAGGCTAATTGCTTATAAAATAGTTGTTATCAAGCCCTTTTTGAGATCTCATCGGTCTAATAAAACTGTTGAACGTTGGCCGTAGGACTGATTGGATAGGGTTATTTTGATTAGAGGTTTTAGGGTTTTTTTGGTTAGGGTTTTTCATTTTAATGGATAGGGTTATTTTTATTTGATAACCCTATCCAATAAAAGAAAAAAACCTATGTTTCGGAATCTACCAGTAGGCAAAATGTCTGTGCATACCACGGGCTGTTGAGTTATTGAAGAAGAATATTATTGAAAAATTTTAAAACATTGATATATAATAAACATTTATAGTATTCCTTTAATGAAAAATTTTCTATTAAAGCAAGCCGTTTTAATTAGAAAAATAATTATGACATGACTGAATGATGTATATATCATTCAATGAATTTTTATAAGTTGAATGTATGATATATACAAGTTCATTGAATGATATATAGATATGTGGATATAGATATAATATCATATGCCCCTAGTTATTTCTAGAAGTTTCAATAAATCATTCACCAATTAACTTACCGTCACAAATCACCAAAATTGTCACACTCATAGCCATGTTTACAATTCGAATCAAAGTTACACGAAATTTTATCAAAGTTACACGAAATAAAAGCATTCTCCAGAATAAATGAATCTAATTAACAATACTGATAACTTAAATTTTACAATCAATAGATTAATATTTAATTAAAACTTTTGTTAAATTTTAGATAGCACAATTACAAACATTTTTTATATAGCATTTTAACAACACAGATGAAACGTGATATAACTAACTGTACATATGTACAGTAAAGAACTGTTTAATATCACTAGCAATAGTAACTTTCGGAAAGTACTTTAGAATATTTCCTTTTCTTTTAAAGATTATATGTTTCTTGAAAGTATTAAACATTTTATGTCAGATTACTTCTACAAATTTAAGCAATATTTATTACAAACTTATGCCCGCATTTCAAGAATAACTTATTAATTTATCGTTACGTGCATAATTGAATGTTATTTGCCACAATTGAAGCATAATATTCAAGAAAAATAATAAATAAAAACCAGCACGAATGGAAAGCAATTTGCATAATCAAATCCTTAAACAAATTAAACACGCATCATTGAATTTACCATGACTCGCATTACTTCTAACCAATGCATAGATACAACGAATAAGAAATTTTTCTATCTGGAATCAGAAATACTTCGTAGCGCTACATTAAACTCGGCAGACATTCTATAGACATTGGAATTAGTTAGAGCGCACTTCCTCAAATGAATTGGTGCTGCAATCCTTGAGGGGAAACACAAACAAGCAAGCGCAACAGAAGAACTTCAGATGCCCTACTTCTGATTGATAAGTTTCAATTCTTCGTGTGTCGGAAATCAAATAGTTTTGTTTCTTTTCGTTTATTTTATTTTTTTCTTTCGCATTACATAAGGTGACATCATCGATAGACTCATAAATACATGACTAGACGCAAAATGTGTACTGAGTTGGGAGTGTTTTGTAATATTGCGCAGTTTGAATATAAAATAAAGTTGTTTTGTAAAATATCCATGTGATTCACGGAGTTGTCAGATTAAAGATTCAATAACAAATGCCGGTAAAAGTTTTATTAAGTTATCAACCAGAAGTTGTAACTTCTTTTGATCATAAAATGCAACGGTTAAGCCTGTGGTGGTATATTGTAGAAATATAACATCTCTGTATAATTAAAATAATTTTTTGGGAAAATAAAAACTTAATGATTATTTTCCTTTATGTACATATTGCCAGAGAAAAGAACAATTGTCATTTGTACTTCATTAAATGAAGGCAAACAAAATTCTTTACAATATATAAGATGTCCCAAAAGGTGGTTGACAAATTTTACATACTGCACTGTCTGATCAAGGATAATAATTTCAACACAACAGCATGTTTTACAGCGTGCGTGAATATTTGGCAGTACGTTATGTGTGTTATGCATAGTACACTCATGTCCATAAATTAAGGATAATTCAGAATGGCACAGAATTTGAACTCTAAACTAAAAATTTCACCTGTAGAATTATCACACACATCTTGAAGAAGAATATGCAAATTACAGGAAACCACCAGATGGCGCGGATAGTACGTCACAATGACAAGAGTGTAAGAGAGGCGTATATAAGGAATGGTGGCAAAGAAGTCAAATTGTTCACAAGAGCTTTAAAAACCTTCAGTGCAATAACCGCATAGTTATGGCCCAAAGGAAGCATTTGGATGATTGTTTACGTGGTAGAATTAACGGACGACAGGAATGTGGACGTACCCAGCTGGAAGTATCCGAGGAACTTGGAATTGCCCAGAGTGTCATCTCCAGGCTTTGGCAACGATTCCAAGATGATGGTAATGTGAGTAGATGTTACAGCACAGGTCGCCCCCGAGTTACAACGCCGAATGAAGACCGGTATTTAGCAGTTATTGCCAAAAGAAACAGACGGAGCACAGAATCAGACCTGTCCGGTCAGCTCTCTTCATCTACCGGTACGACAGTTTCTAGGCAGACCGTGCACAGACGCTTAGGGCACATTGGTCTATATGCTCGTAGGACTGTCAGATGTGTTCCACTTACCGCAACTCATTGTCGCCTGCAATTAACCTGGAGTAGAGAGCAGGCATTGTGGACACCGCAACAGTGGTCTTGTGTGATGTTTTCCTACGAGTCCAGGTTTAGTTTGCAGTCTGATTCTGGCCGGACTTTCATATGGAGAGCGCCAGGTACCCGTTAAAACAAGAGAACACTATTGAACGACACCGTTACGGTGGTGCAGGATGGCTCGTTTGGGGAGGAATTATTCTTGCTTCCAGAACTGACCTGCATGTTCAGAGTGTAACGATGACAGGCCACATCTATCGGGATGTCATTCTGGAACAACATGTACGTTTGTTTCGGGGCGCCATGGCAGCTGAATTTCTGTTTATGGATGGCAACACCCGTCCTCACCGTGCAAACATTGTAGACGAATGCCTTCAATTGGAGGATATCACCCGTATGGATTGGCCAGCATACTCACCGGACTTGAATCCAATAGAGCATGTGTGGGATAAGCTTGGCCGACGAATTGCAGCCCGTCAACCCCTCCCACCTGTCAACCGGAACTTTGGAGGGCATTGCTTGATGTGTGGTGTAATATTCCCCAAAATCAGATTGATAATTTGATACTCAGCATGCCTAGGCGTTGTAAGGCCTGTATTGCATCGTCCGGGAGACATACTCCATATTAACAATCATACTAACCATGTTATACAGTTTTTTGTAAATAGGTTCTTTTTTGAAATTTGCTCCAGGGAGTAAAAATCGCAATTTTTATTAATTATGTCAAACATATAGCATCTTTTTTGCTCTTTGCCTTTTGTTTAATAAATAGACTTTACAAATAAGTCAAATTTGTTTTGCTTCTGTCTCTTTCTTTGACTGAACTTCATTATCCTTAATTTATCGACATGAGTGTATTATGCATCACGATGTATACAGCCTGAATTTCCTTGGTGGATTCTGATCACTGAGGAAATCATTGTTTTGTGGGATGGCATTCTGAATTTGCACAACATGTATACATTGGCACATGGAAATTCAGAGTAATCGAACTGCTATAGCCAACAACATTTTATAATAACATATTACTTTTACTATTATGTCATCATTGTTTTTCAGTTGTCCCTTGCTGTTCAGTTGACCTCAACATATATATTGGGTTACTTATCTCCATTCTTAGAAGACTTGATGTCGAATTTGATCCATAACGCTACATCAACTTCAAACTGACGCATATCGTTTCGGCATTAGGGACGGGGCACAATTTGGTAAGCAAAGTGTTATACTACTCCCATTACCTTCATAATGGCTATTCAGGAACCCTTATCACTGTCATCATAATTCCCCGATCTCACCCTTGTGCCCTTAAACCATATCATCTATTCATTTTTCTGTGGGGAAGGATGGTTTATGCTGTTTAATGGCACAATGGTCAATTTCGGCTAAACTGCGCCAAACTATGATATTTTTATAGATATATATATATTTATACTATACCAATACCAGTAACTTTGGGCATGTTATTAAGTAATAGATAGATAACCCACGGCATATCTGTTCAACTAGAACGGGTTCATCAATTCATGCTATGGCGTTGTGAAACATGCATTGTCGTAGAAGGAATGCATTTAGATAATCTACTAAGATGTAATATTGCGCAATTTGAATACAAAATAAATTGTTTTGGAAAATAACCATGTTATTCCCGAAGTTGTCAGTTTAAAGATTCAATAACAATTATCGGTAACAAGTTTTATCAAGTTATCAAGCAAGAAGCTACAACTTTTTAAGATCATCAATGCAAAGGTTAAGCAAAAAAAAAAAATTTACACCTTAATCTTAACAATCTTAAAAATCTTACAAAAAAGTTCTTTAATTCCTGTGGTGGTATAATGGTGTAGAAATATAAGATCTCTGTATGATTAAAATGAATTTTTGGAAAAAGGAAACTTTTTTACTTTTATGCACGTTTGCCAGAGGAAAGAACAATTGTCATTTGCTTTAAATTAAGTCAATCCAACTAAAATTCTTTACAATATGCAATTTGTCCCAAAAGGTGCTTCACAAATTTTACGTATTGTCAGCTCATAACGAGGAATTTTACACAAGATATTATGTCCACAAACGTGACCGCTTATAAGATTGAATTGAATTGTTATTTGAATATACGTGTTATACAGCGTACATTTAAATGGCGAATTCTGTTCATTGAGAAAATTATTTTTTATGGGACGGGTGTCCTGAATTTGCACAACATGCATCCATTAGCGCATGAAAATTCAGAGTAATTGTGCTCCTACAGGCAACAGCATTTTACCATTATCAATGATTTTTCAGTTGGTCCTTACCTCAACACCTCTATTGGGTTACTTATCTCCATTCTTAGAAGAACTTCTCATTTGATGATGAATCCGAACTGTCGAATTTGATGGATGACGCTATATCAACTTCATGCTGACACATATAGGGTGATTCCACAATTCGGCAACAAAGTGTTCTACTAGCCCCATTACCTAAATAATAGCTATTCAGGTGCCTTCATCGCTGCATTGGAAGATATGGTCTAGTTGCATGGTTATCAGGATTCCACATCCTCCTATTCATATTTCAATGAGAATGGATGGATAAGATGTAGATGGCCAATTTTAGCTAAATTGCGCAAAACAAAGACCTTTTCGTATATATATATATATATATATATATATATATATTAGTATACAAAAACTAGTAATTTTAGACATGCTATTACGTCATAGAAGCATACCCACGGCATATCTGCTCAATTAGAACGGGTACAACAATTAATACAATGATGCTGTGAAACATGTATTGTCGTAGATGGAAGGCATTTAGATAATCTACTAACATGTAAGCATGCATTTTTTTCTTCCTAATTATGATTTTTTTGGGGGTAATGAAATCATGTTAAAAGTGCTAAAACAACATCTAGGCCAAGTCCATGAACCCGTGTGTTCTCAAACAGGTCATATAGCTAACCTCCTTAGCAGCTCATCTGCAAACTCGTTGCCGTAAACACTCAAATGTGCGAAACCCACAGCAATTGTATTTTTTTTTTTATTTTGATTAATCAGTATTTATTTATTTTTTATACAGTTATTTACTTTTAAAGTAGTAAAAATATAATTATAAGATATAATCGATGTCGGAAATTGCATTTTATGTCACTTCTTTAGCACGGTTTGAAAATCCTTTCATTGTAATACAATATTAATCATTCTTTACCTTTTTGTAATAACAATATTAAGTGGAAAAACTCTATTTTATTAATAAGAACTGGTCAACGTTTTTGCTACATATGAGACAGATCTGATAATATCTACACAGACAGTCTGACAAAAGTGAGTAATGTAGTATAGTTCGCTTAACTAAAGAAATTTAAGACATGCACTTTTTTAAAAAATATTTTTAGTTAAGCGTATACTACTTTATTTAAATAGATAGACCCAATTAAATTAATATAATGAAAACAAAAATATAGTCATTAATTTAAAGTGTTGAAAAATTACAATGAAATCATGGTAACTGAATAGTGCATTGTATGTAATATCCACCAAAATAGTTACAGATGTAATTTTGAGATTGTTTAGTGAGAATTTCATTTAAAATTTTTAACACGTTTTAAAGAACAGCAAAAAGTATATCGTAGAAATCTACTGAAATAAAGTATATGTTCTTTCGAAGAAATGAATCAGGAATAGGGCCAATTTAATTATCCCAAAAGCCTTTAATTCAAAATTAATTAAATCAGGAATTCGCCGAAACATTCTTGAGAATTTCTGCGAAATTAAATGACGGACATTGCAATGTGAAAGCTTGAGAATCCGGCAAAGCTGCATTAACATTTCATTAGCGTTTTCCTCCTAAGAAATTCAGAAGACAGACGCAAAATTTGAGGCCTAGAAATAAGAACACATCAAAATTTTATTCATCTACTCTTTACATTTCTTTTAAAAAGTATTTTAATAGTTTTCCGAAATGTGTGTGATGTCTTTAAAATAAGTTAAATCCCTTATTGAGTGTTTGAAATAAAACACATTGAATTCTGTATTGGAACAAAAATGAAACGCCGTGACAAGAGAAGGAAGAAAAATAAATTGTGTATAAATTGATTGAAATAAATGACAACTTTTGAAATGCATGGTAGTATTTGTTTGCATTCGAGAAAACTATTTGTACTTCTTGTTTATATTCATTCAACTATTTCACGTTCATTTAAATAACAAAATCAAAGTCAAATAAAATAAATATTTTAATGAACGCATTTCAAAAGTTAATATATTTTATTCTAATTCTAATCAAATTCTGTTGTTCATAATTGCTATCAATAAAATAAAAAATAGTAAGGTTTTAGAATTTACAAAAGCTTCTAATGCAATGGTTAGAATTCACAAAGGCTATTGTGAAACGCTTGTTATGTGTGCATAAAACGAACAATTGCTAATCAGTTCTTGGCAATTATTTTAAAAGTTCGTTAGGTCTCTTTTCTTCCGAATTTTCAAGATCTGATTTCTTAGATAAATATTTTAATTATATTATATTTAAATCTTTTTAGAAAGTTGTTCTTGCGAAATGCGTAAGTTATTTTTTAATAGAATCAATAGAAATTGTACAAAATAGAATAATATGGAATTGAATCACAATATCATACCTCAGAACAAAATTAATGTGTTTTCCATTGAACAATATTAATGTATGTAATTTGCAAATATTGATTAAATTTATTTTAATGAATTCATATAATGTAATGATCGATTATTCACAATAATAAGATATAAAATTATCATGATTTAAAAATTCGAGAGATTTTTTTCCTCTGTATAAAGTGATGTATAATTCAAATATCTACAGTGTTAAATTCATACTGAAAATAGTTTTGACCTTCAATATTCTCAAGGAGTTTTTGAGGTTTTTTTAACGCCTTTCCCATCTGTTTAATTATCATATAGTTACAACAGGACATGACAAAAATAATCACACCTATGACATATTTTTGTAGTGTTTATTTGATGAGGAAAGTATATATTTTATTTATAGCATAATATACATTATATTAATGTATACTACGGTTTGGTTTGTCGCTCTATGGTAATTTTGTCTACACTTTGGGCTGATTAGACGGGACCTACACTTTAATATGGACTCCTAATCCCAAACAAACATCCATGTCATGCCATGATTCGAACCTGAAGCCTATGGTAAAAAAGTCTAGAGCGCTAGCCAATTGACCATCAGGTTGCTAATGTATACTCTGATGAATTTTTCAAAAATATATTTAGATTTTATTATTTAAAATATTTCATATATTTAAAAGTTTAATTATTATATAGTTACAACTGGACATGCCAAAAAGAATTTAAAAAATGAGATGTTTTACAATGTTTATTCGGTGGGGAAAGTATCTATTATATCTATAACATAGTATACTTATTATTATATTTATTTAACGTTAAAAAGATATTCAGATTTTATTATCTAAAATGTTTCAAATATTTAAAAGTTCTTTTATTTTTTAATAGTTTTAATCTAGAAATTACATTTTTAAATTTGAAAGAGCAACCATTGTTACCTTATTTTTATCCATAATTACTAAATTCAATATCAAAATTAAAAAAAAAAAAAAAAATGAATAACATATTTTTATACAGATGCATTTTCGATTGCAGAAATGAAAGTGGAAGCAATATAAAGACGTTTTAACGACATTGAAATAAATCTTACAATGTAAAAATGACCACATGTTACGAAAGAATGCTGAAAATTCCAAAGGTTTTCGAATTTTCAGCATTCTTTCTAAATTCAACGAGGCATTTCACGTTAAGTACAAAACAAAATTCCTACGCCAATACTGGAAAACTTTAGTACGACAGAGGATAATGTTCTTTTAAATAGACCAAAATTTCGTATAAGCTAATCTAAAGCTTCAAGAGAAAGTTTTTTCGGCTTTTTCATGGTATTTTAAAGGAAGAGCTAATCTGGCAGTTTTCATGATTTTTAAGAGGGCCATTAGATTTTGTAGCCATTATCACCTAGGTGGCTTGGCATGCGGTTGCTCTAACTGCGGTGGGTTCTTAGAACCACATTATATTTTATTTATGGATGATGCCACATCAACAAGACAGACTAAATCGAGGCAATAAACTATTTGGGAAATGTTTTTTTCCTTATTGCTCTTCTAAATCTTGTAGTGGTTTGTTAGTTTTTTTAATAATATTTATGTATTTTTAAATTTTAATGATAAGCACTAAAAAGAAATCGTGAATAGGTCTTAAAATTATTCATACACATAATCTATAGAATAATCAACTACTGCTTTTAGTTTATGTTTGTGACATTTAAAATTGACGCATTAAATTATTACATGCAACTTAAATTTTAAACTAATATTTATACATAGTTTTATCTAGTTGTGTCTAATGATTTAAACTAATAAAAATGTGATATAGCATTGTGTGTTCATAGGAATGAAAAGTTGCTTTTAACAGTTAACAGTATGTGTTCATATGAATGAAAAGTTTCTCTACATAAATATAAGTGTAATTTATTAAATTTTTATGTTTTCAAGATACCGATTTGTATAGTACATAACTAAAGGTATTAGTACATTAACAGTACTAAAATTTTCAACCGTCTGTGTATTTCATATAATATAAATAAAAAATATGTTTTGTATTTAGTGTAGAAAGTTGCTATCAACAGTTAGAAGATATCAAATATATTAAATATTTGGCTACTTTATTTTGTTAACAAAAAAAAATACTCGCTGAAAGATATTTTAAAATTGTGAAGTTAATTTAATTTCAAATTATGCGAAGAAAATAAAGTATATTTTAAACGATATATTTCATTTATAAATATTTGAAATGAATACGTTTTTGCTGCTACGTCATACTATTGGATCGAGTGCAGTTCAACAAGATATCCATAAAAATATCAAAGTAATGTTAATCATAATATTTCTGTGATGTTAAGTTCAATTCAGAGGAAATAGTGAATATTTATGTATTTCTTGTTGAATAAAGTAAATATCACATTTTCTCCACTTGAAACGATTTCATATTGAGATTTATGGAATAAATTAAGCTAAAATATCAATATCATAAAAACCATTTTTTTTATGCTCATTTAGAAACACGTACATTTAATGATAATTCCAGAGAAGACCAGAATTATAAGAAGTCCTATTTTAAAAAAAAAAATGAGTAAATATTTTTACGTGACGTTATGCACACAAAATAACAAAAAAAAAAAAATAATAAAGCAGAAACAAAAAAAAAAATTCTAAGTAAAGAAATCGTTACAGTAATAGCATTCATTTCTGGATATGAATATATCAATGCATGTGGCCGAATGGGCTGTTTCCAGAATTTTTATTGTACCTAAAATCGAGGGAAAAAAATCATTTATTCTTGTATGTTTAGTCAAGAAGCGTAAGAAAAAATGCTATTGAAGGAAAGATAAAAAGAATTCTGAATGGGAAATTTTTTTAATCTAGGACATTTCCAATGTTCAGAAATGGAGTTATGTTCGTAATCTTATGTTTTTATGACATAGGTTGGAGTATAATCTCTCGGAATGAATACAAAATTTTAGTGTTATTAGGACTTAAGCCGACATCAAAATAAGTGGATTTTCCATAAAGGAAAACAAATCCGGAAATTAAATAAAAGAAGCAAATGCTTTGTTGAAACCTATCAAAAGGTAAATACAAAAAGACATTATATTTTTTTTAGTCTCAGTTTTTTGCTGTTCTAACATTGGGTTAAAAATAACGGATTAACAATAAGTTATTTATCCCGATCTTATATTTTTTTTTTCCCATTCTATTCGCAATAGAATGTAGGACATATTTTTTTTCTTAAGAACAAAACTGAAAGAGAGGTCAAGACTGGTTTTTTTTTTTGATGAGTAGAGATTTCTTTTAAAAATGCGTATGAACTAAAAATGTTTTAAAAAACGGAACATAGAAAATTCTTACCAAATTAAATTCTTACTATATTTTAAAAATTTGAAAATATTTTTTTTGCAAATTTTACCTGATTTATTATAAAGAAATTTATTGCAATAGTAAATTAATTTGCTGAAAAAAAATTATCAATTAGAAAACTAAATTAATTAAAATCAATTAATTGAATTAAATTAAAATAAATTAATTAAAAATTAAATTAAAAACTGATTCTGTTTTAAAAATTGTGAGAATTTTAAAACTGTATAAACCTTTGAAATGCTTAACTTAAAAAAATTTACCTATTTATATGCCGTTGAAATGCATAACTATTAAAATACTTATTAACTATTTTATTATTAAATGTTTACTTTCTCATTATATACCAGTAGAAATAATAATAAATGGTTTAGTTTATTATTTACATTAGTTAATGAATTATTTATTAATCCCTTTTGGAATTGCATTTATTAAATATTTTCTTAATTCAAAAACATTACAGCTGGGAAAGTAACATTTTCAAAATACACTATACCATATTCAGTTAATTATTTTTTATTATACAACAATATCCGGCAAAATTAAATTAAATAAGAAATATGTGGACCTTAAAAATTACTATTTAAGTCTAAACGAAAAAAAGTTCTGCTTATGCATTTAAAAATAGGCAAAATAACTTTAAATGCAAGCAATTTTAGATGAGATTAAATTACGTTAATGTCATTAATACATGTATAATTAAAGTACAAAAATACCAGCATCTTCATTTTTAAAATAAATGCGCTACAAAAAACATGGCTGTCTGCCAGACTTAGACACAACTTTCTTCATGAGAAAAGAAAAATAATTAAATATTTAGCTTATAGTAAAGATGGAAAAATATGGATTAAGATATAAGGAAATATTTAAGCAATATTTTAAATAAATAAGGCATTTTCATTGTTAGAATTTAATTCAATAAAAATGACTTAAAATTCCGCATGTAATTCTTACAAATGTTTAAAATTTAATCCAATTTTTAAGTATTTGTATCAAATAATTAATCTTACGAATTTTAATCTTAATTTCACAGAAATTAAATTTGCAATCATAAAAAACATTAATTTTATGATAAAAAAATGTGTTTTATCTTCACTGTTTGTAATCATATATTACATACACACTTAATTTTTTTGTTTAATATTACGTATAGTTTGGTATATTCTATTTTGAGTAAGCACTGTATAACTTTTAATTAATTTTTTTCCTTCTGTATTAAGTTTCTTCAACTATACGTATATACTTTTAAACTATACATTTAAAAAAAATATGCAATGTTCCAAGTACGTGTGCTTGAGTGATACAAAAAATGGTTCAGAAATTAACTCTGATTTATAATTCGTTTTCTATTTTATAGATGGATAAATATATGTGATTAAATGTTATAATTTAATCCCATATATAAAATAATCTCTCTCTCTCTCTCTCTCTCTATATATATATATATAATATATATACATAACATATTTACAAATATAAAACTAAAATTATATTTCAATAAAATGTAATTGTTCAGTTTAAAAGAACCTTTATTTTACCTATACCTTAAACTTTTACCTTTTTAAACCTTTATTACTTTAAAAACCTTAAAAACCTTACCTTAAACCTTTATTTTTTATTTATCAATAAAATGGAACTTTTGAATTCAATGAATTACGAAAAAAAGTCAACATTTTTTTAAAAATAAAATGATGAAATTTAAAATATCTCCGTTAATTAAATACAATATATTTTTCATCAGTATGCTTGTGTATTGACTGCTGTTAAAAATAAATTTTATTTTCTAAAACTTTGATACGAAAATATAACTCTTTAAATAAATAAATGCTAAAATCAACTAAATTTAAAGGATAACAAAAATACCATATTTTGAAACTATATTTAATCTTTTTCTTCTTAATATATATTTTACATAAAATACATTAAGATCTTTATCGATAATGTAGAAGATGTAGATTAAGATCTTTATACATAATGCATTTTATCTATTATAAGAATGTGTTTGATGGATAAAAATATCAACGTGATTATTTTCATAATTTATATAGAACACTTAAAATTTGTATTAATATTTTTTTCAAAAAAAAATGTGGAATTCTGGGTAAAACATATATTTGTTTTTCTTCTTTATTCAATCTATTCCTAGAAAAAGATCTGCAAGCGATTAGAATTCAACACACAAGAGAACAAATAAAAAATATGCCCCTGGGTACTAAATATTTACTAAATACTTTTTACGAGAAGGAATGTAGCTGTCACGATCAGGCGAGAAAATATCGTCTACTTTTGTTTACTGCGAAAGGATATGGGAGGTTTCCGTTCTCAGCTGTTTTTGGCACTCGCTGACCATGGGAAGTATTTGGCTCAAAGAAGTTCGCCAACTACTCCAGGAATGAAGAAAAATTATTACAACAAAAAGAGCCAACTGTCAAAGATGTATGCTATAGTTAGAAAAAATGCAAATACTATATAGTTTGGTGTTTTCATTTTCTCAAAAGCAAACACGAATCAATCCCTGACTTGGAATTACGATGCAATGCTTTTAATTTTTAGGATTAATTAAAGATGTATGCTATAGTTAGAATACTATTGTGCACAAAAAAGTAAGACCAATTTTTATTTTTTCAAAAACTCTTTATTTATTTTTCGAAATTTATTTCATTACCTTCAAAGTAATTGCCTCCGGACACAATGCACTTGCGCCAATTTTTTTTCAATCCTCAGTGCATGCTAAAAAGTCATCGGCCGGGATGGCCTTCAAAGAGCGCGCCGTTTCACGTAGAATCGCTTCAATTCACGCAAAACGATGTCCCCGGAGTGGTCTTTTGAGTTTAGGGAATAGCCAGAAGACGCACGGTGAGAATATGGTGGTTGTGGAATTCATATTTGGCGAAAAAGTAACGAAGAATCAATGTTGTGTGAGATGGCGCATTCAGTGCGGTACCAATCGAGATTTGATGCGTTTGAGGCCTAAAATGGAATTGACTGATCCTTTGGAATTGACCGATCCTTTACAGAATAAACTACTGATTGAATATGAACTATACTAAGATTTTTTTCCTTCGTGATTTGTGAGAAGGCAGAGAGATCTACGACGAGTCAACAAGAAGTGTTGTTTTCCCTTTTTTCCTCTGAAGTGACTGAACAGGCAAAGTTTCCGCCTGTGTTTCAAACTGAAAGCCTTAGTGGTTTTGTGCATCACGCCGTTTGATAATTAAAGTCTGCCGCAGACAGGGCACTTAGTTTCAACATAGACTCGAGAAATCTGAAGATCTCTTGGAGGGAGCTGTATATGTGATAATCCAGGGTTTATTATTTGTATATATAATAAAAATTAAAATGTTCCCACTAACCTGAAAGCGGCCTTCTTCTTGAAGATATTATTGTTGATCTAATATAGTTCGAGATGTTACAACAATATTATCTAGACCAAGTTCCAGAACCCGTGTGTCAACAGAAGTTGAGTGTGAACAACAGAAGCTGCCCCCTCTTCCCCTCCCCTTATGTCCGGGAAGGGGGGGGGGTAGCTGTGATGGAACATTATTTGACTTGCCTCCATGACGCTGAAGAAGGAGAGCAGTGCCTTCCAGGAGGATTTTAGGGAGAACTATCCAGCATTTGCGTATCGTATAGAAGAAAACCCGAAAAACTCTCACCAGGTAGTCCGACGAACGAGGTAAGATGCTGAAATCACAATAGCATCGAGTCCCCTCCTTTTTTAAAATAATTTCTACAACAAAGCCGGCAGTGGATTGGACCTCATCCATAATGCTCAGAAGGGCGCGAATTGCCAATGAGCCACAAATCGAACTTAATTACTTGCAATTTGTCTATATATAACCCTTTCAAAAATGTACTATCAATATTTCGTAAGAGGAAATTGTATCAATAAAATAAACAGATGATTTATTAACACTACCAAATCCTCTAAAAGTTATCCAGAAGCATTTGATTAAATAATTTGCTCACTGTGCTTTAGTCATTGTATTGAAGGAATTTACTAAGCATTTAGATTTATTGTCACTTATTCACTGTCAGTTTACGTATTACTCTTTGATTAAATTTGGCATTCATTGCATATTTGCATTACATGTATCAATTCTCATTATAGAATAAATTGATTATATCTTATATAATGAAGTATGTTCGTAATTTTTATAACCAATTAAATTCTTTCATTGGATTATATCAGAAAATAAATTAATATAGTTTAATGCCTCTAAACATATAAATTATAATTCATACCAACTTTTATGAAATTATTTTTAAATTTTCTACTTTCAGAATCCTAATATAATAATTCTAGAATACTACTGCGTCCAAAAGTAAGACCAGTTTTCAATTTAAATTTCCCAAGCATATGATATTTAATTTTTTTTTTATATTTTTTATGTTGCTGGCACTGTCCTTGACATCTGTGAGAAATTTAAAATCAAAATATTCATTAGTGTTTAAGTTACGCTTGGTTTTGGGAGATGCTAAAACTGATTCCTGCAATTTTTGAAATGTCTGAAATAATTGAGCAAAAACTTGCGTTACATTTTCCTTCCGGGAACGTATAGAATGTTGCAGAGCGCATTCTGTGAGCATTCCTACATCGGAAAGAAATGTTTACAGGTGTATAATCAGTTCAAAGAAGGCAGAGAACGCGTTGAAGACGAAGAGCCCTCAAGTCGACCATCAATCTGAACCGACAAAGCTCACATCCAAAAAAATTAGAGATTTGGTACTTGCAAACCGTTCATTTACAATTAGAGATCCTGATGATGTTTTTGGAATTTCAAAATTCCATTTTAAAGATGTTTTTGGGCCTCAAACGCGTCAATTCGTGATTGGTACCGAAAACACTGAATGCGCCAACTGACACTGCATTGATTCTTCGTGACTTTTTCGCCAAAAAATGAAACTCATTTTAGTTCCACAACCACCATATTCACATGATTTAGCATAGTGCTACTTCTGGTTATTACCTAAACTCAAAAAGACTTTCCGGGGACACCTTTTTTGAGTCGATTGAAGAGACATTTCAAAAGCCGCCGGAATCAGTTTTACCATCACGCAAGGCCAAGCGTAACTCAAACACCAATGAATATTTTGACGTCAAATTTCACACAGATGTCAATGACAGTGCCAACAACCTAAAAAAAATGAAATACTATATGACCGGGAAATTTAAATTGAAAACTGGTCTTACTTTTGGACACAGTAGCATAATGATTCTAGAATAAAAATGCAGTACTAAAAGTGAAAAACAAAAACAAATTTTTAACGACTAAATAAGTCTTCGATAATTTAGATATTCTGCGATTTAATATATCGAAAGAACTAAAATAAAAGTTCCCTGTCTATACAACTAAATTAAATTGAAAGCCATTGTCAGCCGAAAGAAAAGTTACTAAGACGAAAAAAAAATTTCCTAAGAAAATAAATGAAAATGCAAAACTACAACTTTAATGTAATTCTTTTTTTTATCGAGGAAAAAAAGAATACTTATAAATGGTTTATAGTAAAGGAAATAATAATACATTTTTATAATTAAAATTTATTGAAACCACAGCAATTTCTTTAAATTATGCCAAAGAAACAGTCGATAAAATGAAGTGATAAGGGGTTAAATAAATGACGAAAAATAAAAGTTTACTTTTAAAATTATAAGCTAAAGAAATTCTTATTAAAATATCTAATCTAAAGAAATAAGTAGAAATAGTTTAATTAAGAATCATTTTTAGTGAAAACGTAGAAAACTGGTTGTAGTGTTTTATATCTCTGCAAAAAAAATAGTCAATAAAAAAACGATATATTACATTTAACACTATATAAAATTGCATAGATTGAAAAACCATCAAATTAAATAACAATATTTTAGAACAAAAAAAAAATTGCAATCATGTGTATCGATTGCAAAAAATGAAATGAATTGTTTCAATGAGTAGCACTGATAAACCGGTAATATTCATACTAATTTCTTAATGTTTTCTTCTGTAAATTAACTTGAATACGAAATATTATTACAAAAAATTTGAAGGTATGAAGGTATTACTGGATAATGTGCAAACAAGTGTTAGCAGTTTACACTTTTGAAAGCAATTGCAATTTTTAACATGTAAACGATCCAATGCACTAGTAAATATTGTGATACTTGTTAGTTAGTGGTGCGTTTGAAGTCACATTCATTTCGTAAATTAGTAATTCTTCGTAAAATATATACAGTGCTAGTAATTTGACGCTACAAAATCTATATATGAATAAAACCAATTAAAACTTTAGGGAAAGTTAAACAACTAAGTTAAGACTAATTATTTTATTGCATGATTCAAAAGTTATTAAACATTCAATTTACAGTCACGTCATTTTTGTGATAATATTTGTTAAAAATTAATGAAAGCCAATGATATTTTTAATCAAATTTCTTAACTCCTCAAACCAATTCTACCAATAATTTATCATCCAACTGCTAATAATTTAAATGAAAATTAATTTAGAATGTGTTGCAGAAAATATATAATTTTGAATATAGGTTATTTATGGTTATTTTATATAGGTTATTTATGGAGGCAGATATCATTACATTTATCAAGATAGGACATTTGAGGTTAGAGGGCCACATCTGCAGAATGGACCCCTCATCCTTGACATTTAGGATATTCAACAAAGTACCTTCTGGAACTAGAACTAAGGGCAGGCCTAAGTTGAGACAGACCGATTGCGTGGAGGCAGATTTCAGAGGTTTGAGAATCACTAACTGGAAACCTGCAGCAAAGCAGACATTGGAATGGAAAAAATTTCTCAAGTAAGACTTGGCCCATTATGGACTGTCGAATCAATAGAAGAAGGTCCCCCTCTCCCAAATAAATGTGAAGTTTCGATCGGATATTTTATATATACTAGTTAAATCACAATAGACTGGGGTTTCTAAACTCTACACGAGTCTATTTTTGAATTGTCCCCTCAGCAATAAAATGTCTTCCTTTGTGGAATACGCCCCACCTTGGGAGAAACAATTTTAGAGACTTTCTATTTTATTGGTTTGAGTACTAGACACAAGGCAATTAGGCATACTAGACTAGACTCAAGGTAACTAGATATGCTGGACTAGACTCAAGGTAACTAGACGTGCCAGGCCTCACTCATTGCAACTAGACGTGCTAGGCCTCACTCATTGCAACTAGACGTGCTAGGCCTTACTCATTGCAACTAGACGTGCTAGGCCTTACTCATTGCAACTAGATATACTAGATCAGATTCATGGTAACAAGACGTACTAGACAGATTTATGGCAACTAGACATACTACATTGTGATTCGTGGACACAAGACATACTAGATCAGACTCGTGTCAACAAAACATACTAGACCAAACAACTTTTCCAGTTGTTTTTAGTTAAACTTATACAAACACAAATATTTTGTGTTAAGTATTAAATTTTATAAATTCATCTAACATTGAATATATCAAAGAAATCAAATGACATGATTTAAAGATATTAGTTGGTAAGTATTAAACTGGCAAAATTAGTTGTAATGACTTAACTGTGTCAAAAAGTAGAATTTAAGGTTATACAAAAATAAAATTGTTGAAATAATTAACATACTTTAATAAAGTTTTTAAATGAAAAAAAAAATTATTTGTAGCCGCTTTCCGGGTCCAAATGAAAATCAATAGAATTATCATTTTAATAAAGCTGAAAATTTAACTACTACAGCAACCAACAAATAAAAACATAAAAACATCTTTTATCATACTTCCGGCGTTAAATCACGCCCTAAAGGGGCTTTATATATTTTTTCCAAAGAGCCCGTCTACAGATAAGTAATTATAAAAATTCTTAAAGCGTTCTACGCTATGGCAAAATCACTACCTTTAACAAGCATAATTGGAACTTAAACATATACAGTTCATGCTTTTTTTAACACATGACATTTTCTTTTCTTAAATGTAATCATGTGCTTGCCACTTCAACATATTCATTTTTTTTATTCTGCCTTGCGTCCTCTTTTCAACGAAAAGAATTTCTCGAATTATTTTTAAGGGCTCATTACTTAAAGCCACCCAAAACGAGATATAGCTTCTTCATTTGATGTTTGACACACCTGGTGTTATACATTTAGAAGCATTTTCCCTTTCCTCTCCAAGAAGTGTAGAAAGCGTGTAAATGATCTTAAAAACGAATAAATGAACTGGAGTGCCCGGACTATCATTATTATAATTGCCATTCGTGCCAAAGTTATAGTTCAAATCTCGCCAAAAAAAAGATTTCAGTAAAAGCAAGGGAAAAAAAGAAAAAGTTATTCACTAAGGAAATGCGATAAATTGAATGGACTTAACGTTTGAACGTAACAATCTTCTTTCTAGTTCCAGAAAAGGAAGAAGGGACGGAACTGGCGATTTTCATCGAGCGGTTGATAGGGCCAAATGCGTTTCGTTGGAGCCAAAGTAAAAAGGGGGAAAAAAAAAAAAAAAAAAAAAAAGAAAAAAAGAAAAAGAAAATCGTCAAATTCTCGCCATTTAGTTTCCTTTTAACTTCAAACGGGGGAACAGAAAAAAAAAAAAAAACATACCATTGAAGAATCACGCATCAAGTCAGTATTTTATTTAAAAAAAAAAAAAAAAAAAAAAAAAAAAAATGGAAAACTGCCGATTTTTAGTTAGTATCTCTAAGGCAGAATTGGTGAGGAAAAATATATATATATATTTCTTAGAAGAACTGCTTAGGTTTTTGCAAGCGTCTGGGTTCCAAAATCGAAACTTAAGCATATGGTGTGGGAAAAAAGGTGTCCAAGTCATGTGATTTATGGGGACAATTGTTGCTGGAAGCCTTCTCATCCGAAGTGTTTATGGTGTCGAATGAAAGTATCAAAATAAGAAAAAAATTTTTTTTCAACTCCTCTACCATTATATCGAGTGAAATATTACGCGTAGATACTGCTATTTTTATTCCCCCTGACAGGAAACAAAAAATTTGCGGAAACTAAGTAAATTGGACTACCATATGAATGAAAAAGACAAAAAAAAAAAAAAAAAAACATATGGTGGTATTGAAATTTATGTTCCATGTTGTTTTTTAATCTAAGCCTTATTGGGAGAAAGATGAAAATGGAGAGTATAAAAGAAAAAAATTGTGTCAGCCTTTTTTTAATGAAGCATTATGCTTTATTACTTTGAGAGTTTGCTTTTCATTATCCTTTTTATGAGAGTGCATACTTAAAAAGCAAGGGACTTCTCGTGCAAGTGCTAAAGTAAAATTAATTGGAATTTCCAATTTTAAAGATGTTATTTGCCGTAGAACGTACATTAATTCAAAATGAGATGCGGCGTCTTCTAGTTTCTGAGACAAACATAATATTTAATCGGCGTATCTAATACATTAGAAAAAAATTCGTAAGTTTATATTAATAGTTGGCCTTAATGGAAAATGTTCATTAAAAATTCTCATCACAATTAGCAAAAAACCATAATTTCTATCTAACCTTAAACTATTTTTCAATATTTATGACCCACTTCCAGTCAAAACTTTCATTATGGGTTGCACACATGCGATACTAGAATGATATATTGAATAAAAACATGAAGGTTTGAACTCAATGTACGTAATTTCTGCTGTATTTATTTATTACTTAAATTCATTTACTATCTTCTTTATCGAAGTGTTTCATATTTTTACCAAAAAAATAAATAAATAAAGTTTTCATACTATTTACAAATGTTTTTTAAAAATGTCTCAATTAGTTTTTATTTAAAAAATTTTTGATTTTTAATATAAATTTTAATTTTATTTACGAAAATATTATTTGTTTCATTAAATATTTTCGCTCTTAAGCACTAATTCAAAAGGTTTTATAATATAATCAGATACGTAAAATTAGTTTATAAATTTATTTTATTGATTTGAGTACTAAAATCATGACAACTAGACATACTAGACCAGACTCATCGCTACCATACATACTAGACTAGACAACTTTTCCAATTGTTTTTAGTTAAACTTACACGAACAGAAAAATTTTGTGTAAAGGTTAAATTTTATTAATTCATCTAACATTAAATATATCAAAGAAGTCAAATGACCTGATTTAAAGGCATTAGTTGGTAAGAATTAAACTGGTAAATTAGTTTTAATGATTTAACTATTTCAAAAGTACAAATTAATAATTATAAAAAAATTGTTTAAATAATTAAAAAACTTTAATAGCGTTTTGAAATAAAAAAAATCTGTGTAGCCGCTTTTCAGGTCGGCCTGAAATGAATGAAAATCAATAGCATTATCATCGTAATGAAACTGAAAATTTAACTACTACAGCAACAAACAAATAAAACCATAAAAACCACTTTTATTATATTTCCGGCGTTAAATCAAGCCCTAAAGATACTTTATATATTTTTTTTTTCCCTACAGAGCCCGTCTACAGATAAGTAATTATAAAAATTCTTAATGCTTTTTCTGATGGCAAAATCACTACCTTTAACAAGCATAATTGGAACTTAAACCTATACAGTTCACGCTTTTTTTTAACACATGACATTTTTCTTTTCTTAAATGTAAGCACGTGTTTGCTTCTTCGACATATTCATTTTTTTATTCTATCTTCCGTCCTCTTCTCAACAAAAAAGAATTCTCTGAAGTATTTTTAACAAGAAGGCTCATTATTTAATGCCACCCAAAACGAGATAAAGCTTCTTCATTTGATGTTTGACACACCTGGGGTAATACATTTAGAATCATTTTCCCTCTCCAAGAAGTGTAGAAAGCGTGTAAATGCTCTTAAAAACGAATAAAGGGACTGGAGTGCCCGGCCTATCATTATTATAATTGCCATTCGTGACAAAGTTATAGTTCAAATCTCGCCAAAAAAAAAAATGATTTCAGTAAAAGCAAGGGATAACGAAAGAGTTCCTCAGAAAGGAAATGCGATAAATTGAATGGACCTTTTACGTTTGAACCTAACAATCTTCTTTTTAGTTCCAGAAAAGGAAGAAGGGACGAAACTGACGATTTTCATCGAGCAGTTGATAGGGCTAAATCCTTTTGTTGAAGCCAAAGTAAAAGGAAAAAGAAAGAAAATCGTCAAATTCTCGCCATTTAGTTTCCTTTAACTTCAAACTTGGGAAGGAACAGAAAAATAAAAAAATAAACTCCATCACATTGAAGAATAACGCATCAAGTCAGTATTTTATAAAAAAAAAAAAAAAATACCAATTTTTAGTTAGTATCTCTAAGACTGAATTGGTGAGGAAAAGTGGAAATATATATATATATATTTTAGAAGTACTGCTTAGGTTTTTGCTAGCGCCTGGGTTCCAAAATCGAAACTAAGCATATAGTGTGGGAAAAAAAGGTGTGCAAGTCATGTGATTTATGGGGGACAATTGTTGGTGGAAGCCTTCTCATCCGAAGTGTTTAGGTGTCGAATGAAAGTATCAAAATAAGAAAAAAAAATTTTCAACTCCCCTACCATTATATCGAGTGAAATATTACGCGTAGATACTGCTATTTTATTTCCACAAAAAAGGAAAACAAAAATATGCGAAAACTAAGTAAATTGACTACCATCTGAATGAAAGAAGAAAAAAACATATGGCGGTATTGAAATTTATGTTCCATTTTGTTTTTAATCTAAACCTTACTGGGAGGAAGAGTGTATGAAAAGAAAAAAATCTTCTCGTCCTTTTTTTAATGAAACTCTATGCTTTATTACTTTGAGAGTTTTCGTTTCATTATCCTTTTATGAGGGGCATACATAGAAAGCTGTGGAGTCCTCGTGCAAGTGCTAAAGTAAAATTAATTGAATTTCCTATTTTAAAGCCTTTTGCCTTAGAAAGTACATTAATCCAAAATGAGGAGCAGCGTCTTCTAGTTTCTGGTAAAATATACTATTTAATCGCCGTATCTAAGACATTAGAAAAAAACAATTTGTCAGTTATTAATATTTGACCTTAATGGAAAATGTTCATTAAAAATTCGCATCACAATTAGCAAAAACCCTATTTTCTATCTAACTTTAAACTACTTTTAAATATTTATGAAGCATTTGCAGTCAAAAGTTTCATTATGGGTTACACTTATGCGATACTAATATTTGAATAAAAAATGAAGATTTGAATTCCAAGTAAGAAATTTCTGCTGTATTTATTTATTACCTAAATTTATTTACTATCTTATTTAACGAAGTGTTTCAGATTATTTTTATCAAAATAAATAAATAATTAAAGGTTTCCTATTATTTAAAAATATGATATATTTTTAAATATATCTAAATTAGTTTTTATTTAAAAAATTTTACGAATTTTAATTTTTATTTAAGAAAATAACACTTATTTTATTAAATATTGAAGTTCTTAAGCATTAGTTCATGAGATTTTATAATATAATCAGATATGCAAAAAATAGTTTATAAAATTATTTTATTGGTTTGAATTATGGCAACTAGAATGCTAGACGACTCATGGCAAATTGACATATTTGACAGAAAACTTTTCCAGTTGTTTTTAGTTAAACTTATACAAACACAAAAATTTTGTGTTAAGGTTAAATTTTATTAATTCATCTAACATTGAATATATCAAAGAAATCAAATGACATGATTTAAAGATATTAGTTGGTAAGTATTAAACTGGTAAAATTAGTTTTAATGACTTAACTGTGTCAAAAAGTAGGAATTTAAGGTCATACAAAAAGAAAAATTGTTGAAATAATTAACATACTTTAATAAAGTTTTTTTAAATGAAAAAAATAATTATTTGTAGTCGCTTTCCGTGTCCACCTGAAATCAATAACAACTATAGCATTATCACCGTAGTGAAGCTGGAAATTTAATTACTACAGCAACCAACAAATAAAACCATAAAAAAATCTTTTATTATACTTCCGGCGTTAAATCGCGCCCTCCCAAAGGTGCTTTTATTCATTTTTTTTCAAAAGAGCCCAGATAAGTAATTATAAAAATTCATAATGCGTTTCATGCGATGGCAAAATCACTACCTTTAACAAGCATAATTGGAACTTAAACATATACAGTTCACGCTTTTTTTTTAACACGTGACATTTTTCTTTCTTAAATGCTAATGTGTTTGCTTCTTCCAGATAAACATTTTTTTATTCTATATTCCGTCCTCTTTCTCAACAAAATAAGAAAGATTTTTAAAAAGAAGGCTCATTATTTAAATGCCACCCAAAACGAGATAAAGCTTCTTCATTTGATGTTTGACACACCTGGGGTAATACATTTAGAATCATTTTCCCTCTCCAAGAAGTGTAGAAAGCGTGTAAATGCTCTTAAAAAACGAATAAATGGGACTGGAGTGCCCGGCCTACCATTATTATAATTGTCATTCGTGACAAAGTTATAGTTCAAAGCTCGCCAAAAAAGATTTCAGTAAAAGCAAGAAAAAAAGTTCCTCAGAAAGGAAATGCGATAATTGAATGGACTTTAGATTTTGAACCTAACAATGCTTTTTTTTTTCAGAAAAGGAAGAAAAAGGACGAAACTGGAGATTTTCATCGAGCAGTTGATAGGGCCAAATCCTTTTTGTTAGTTTAGTTTCTATTTTAACTTCAAACGGAGAAGGAACAATAAAAGTAAAAAATAAATTCTTCACATTGAAGAATCACGCATCAAGTCTGTATTTTATCAAATAAAAAAGAAAAACGCCGATTTTTAGTTAGTATCTCTAAGGCAGAATTGGTGAGAAAAAAAAAAATATATATATTTCTTAGAAGTATTGCTTAGGTTTTTTGCAAGCGTCTGGGTTTCAAAATCGATACTTAAGCATATAGTGTCGGAAAAAAGGTGTGCAAGTCATGTGATTTATGGGGACAATTGTTGGTGGAAGCCTCCTCATCCGAAGTGTTTATGGTGTCGAATAAAAGTATCAAAATAAGAAGAAAAAAAAAAATTTTTTCAACTCCCCTACCATTATATCGAGTGAAATATTACGCGTAGATAATACTATTTTATTCCTAAAAGAAACAAAAAAATATGCGAAAACTAAGTAAATTGGACTACCATCTGAATGAAAGAAAAAAAAAATGGCAGTATTGAAATTTATGTTCCATTTTGTTTTTTAATCCTAAACCTTTACTGGGAGGAAGATGAAAATAGAGAGTATAAAAAGAAAAAATAATGTCGTCCTTTTTTTTAATGAAACTTTATGCTTTATTACTTTGAGAGTTGGCTTTTCATTATCCTTTTTATGAGATGGAATACTTAAAAAAGCAAGGGAGTGTGCAAGTGCTAATGTATAATTAATTGGAATTTCCAATTTTAAAGCTGTTCTTCGCCTTAGAACGTACATTAATTCAAAATAAGTTGCGGCGTCTTCTAGTTTCTGATACAAGTACAATATTTAATCGTCGTATCTAATACATGAGAAAAAAACAATTTGTAAGCTGTATTAATAGTTGGCCTTAATGGAAAATATTCATTAAAAATTCTCGTCACAATTAGCAAAAACAATGTTTTCTATCTAACTTTAAACTACTTTTCAATATTTATGAAGAATTTCCAGTCAAATGTTTCATTACGGGTAGCCACATGCGATACTAGATTGCAATATTGAATTAAAATATGAAGGTTTGAATTCAAAGTACCATTTTTTCTTCTGTGTTTATTTATTATCTCAATTTATTTACTATTTTATTTATCGAAGTGTTTCAGAATTTTTATCAAAAATAAATAAATAATTAAAGGTGTCTTTTAAAGTTATCTATACATATTATTTACAAATACGACATATTTTTAAATATGTTTAACTTAGTTTTTATTGAAATAATTACTGTGATTTTTAATGCAATTTTAAATTTTATTGAAGGAAATTTTACTTATTTTATTAAATATTGTAGTTCTTATGCATTAGTTCCAGAGATTTTATAATATAATATTTCTATTTTATAATATAATATTTCTATTTTATAATATAATATTTCTATTTTAAAATATAATATTTCTATTCAGATATTTTATAATGTAATATTTCTATTTTATAAAATAATATTTTTATTTTAAAATATAATATTTCTTTTCAGAGATTTTATAATATAATATTTCTATTAAGAGATTTTTTAAAATATAATAATTTTATAATATTTCAGATATGTAAAAATTAGTTTTAATTTATAAAGTGTATGCTGACACATTTCTCTTTAAAGTTTTAAAATATTATTAAAAAAATTGAAATATTTTAAAGATGCTTTTATATATGGAACGTATGGAAATATTATTCTGTTAATATTTGTTACGTATATTAATACATTTACTGTTTAAAGATATATTTTTTTTTATCTGGTGATCTAAAAACACTATCTGTATTATTTTTGTATATTTTTTGATGACACATTCATGTGAATTAAAATTAAAATTTACAAGAAATAAATTATGAGCATAATTCTTGGGAATATGTATGCAAAAGATCTGATTATTGTAGAATTTCCGAAAGTAACAATTTTAACAAAATTTGAAAATTATATTTAATTTTTTTTATTAAAACATTATTAAACATGAGTGCATTTTAAGATTCATATAATTAAATATTTAGTTTTCAAAGACCACGAAAACAATATACAAACTATATTGCAAAATGACACAACCTTTACCAGTTGTAAACCAGTAAACTAAATAGGCAGTGGAAAGATGAAATTGTAATTTCAATTTTTTTAATATTTTTTTTACTGATCCAAACACACTTTTTGTACAAAAGCATTATGATGTCTACATAACAGATTTAATTGTTAAAATCAATCTTTTTGTTTTTATTGATATTTTTTAAAACAATTAAAATGGCTCTTTCCAGAAAAAAATTTATGTTTTTTAATATAACATTTTATATCTGAATTATCAAATGCTGTTAAAGAAACAACTTCTAGAATTGAATTTTCAATATATACATTGGAAGCCTTTTTTTACAAGCATCAGAAGTTATAATTTTAGAAAATTTAATGACAAATTAGTCCAAACCGAAAAAAACATTTATGGTTAATATAACATGAAATTAAGTTCTAAAAAGATGTTTATGTAACTGTTGATGAAATACGAAAATATAAGCAAATAGAAAATAAAAATAAAAATTAAACAAAGACCCAAGAAGCATTATAATTTACTAAAATAATTATATAATTAAAAAAAAATGTTGAATCATAATTAAATACGAAAAACGAAAACATTTTTAATATAAACCAAAAGAAAAATACATAGTAAATAACTTTAAATAAAAAATACTAAATGAGCTAAATTACAAATTAAAACGCATATAACACTAAAATGCATGTTAGTAAAACTATAATAAAATTCATATTAGTAAAACTATAATAAAATTCATATTAGTAAAACTATACCAAAATGCATATTAGTAAAACTATACTAAAATGCATGTTATTAAAACTATACTAACAAGCATATTAGTAAAATCATACTAACAAGCAAATTAGTAAAATCATACTAACAAGCATATCAGTAAATCTACACTAAAAACCCCATTATTAAATCTACACTAAAAGCAAATTACCAAGTATATACTAAAAAGCTTATTAAACTAAAAGGCATATTATTAAATCTACACTAAAAGGCATATTATTAAATCTACACTAAAAGGCATATTATTAAATCTACACTAAAAATCATATTAATAAATCTACACTAAAAACATTAAATCTACATTAAAAAAAAAAGCATATTATTAAATATACACTAAAAAGCATATTACTAAATATATACTAAAAAGTGTGTTATTAAAGCTACACTAAAGGTATATTAATGAATTTTTTTAGGATTTCAGTGTCCACTGCCCTCCAAGAGAAAATTTAGATCTACGTGAAGATGGTTTTACGATTCATGACATTTCGTCTTGTATTAAATGAGGTCCGGCCTTCCTACTATTTCATCAGACGGCAGAAAGTATAATGAGGATAAGAAAAGATTGGGCATCCGAATGCCGCTGGGAAAATACGGAAATCGCCATTTGGCCCTTTTCTCCAGCTTTGCGAAAACGTTTGTTAATAAAAAAGGATTATAAAAATTTTTTTAAAATAATTTATTTATATCATTGGGAGGGAGTTTTAACCTCATGTTCTTTGTTAGAACTATTTTACTATTATTTTTTCTATTTATATCTAGAACTATTCTTATATCTCAGGCGTCAAAAGATAAGAAAGCAGTTAGGTATTAAACGCCTGAAACAGATACAAATGTTTCAATTGTAGTTCAAAATCAAACCAGCCAACCTAATTGAAACTTCTTGTCTGCGTTGAGTGTGGTCCTTTAATTGGATGTAAGCAGTTGATGGATACTACAAACTTCGAATAATATTCAGCGTAGAAAAAAAAAACCATTGAAAACTGCAGTACAATATTTTTAAAAGATAGAAGATTCTTCATGAAGAAACTGCTACCCTTTGCCATACTTTGACTCCAGATCCCCCAAGCCATACTTTGACTGCCCATTCCCCCAAGCCACACTTTGACTCTAGATCCCCCAAGCCACACTTTGACTCTAGATCCCCCAAGCCATACTTTGACTCTAGATCCCCCAATCCATACTTTGACTCTAGATCCCCCAAGCCATACTTTGACCCCATATATCTCAAACCATACTTTGAATCCAGATCATCCATGCACCACAATGAATCCAGACTTTGAATTCGCAATGATGGAAATGCCCCAGATTAAATTTATTCTTAAAAAAAAAAAAAAAAAAAAAACTTTAACACTCTGAATTACTGTCTGTCCGTTGGTAACGAGCTTAATGGTTTTATGAATTAAACTAAAGGATTTTAATGCACTAAAAATTCTAAGATTAAATATTTAATTTGAAAAAAAAAAATGTTATTATAAATTTATTAAGTATATTTTAAAATAAATTTGGATTTTATAAACTTCGTTAAAAATAAAAACGATCATTTCGTATTTATCCCTGATTTCATTTGTGATATATAACAGAAACAAAAAATAACAACAAACATATAGTTCATTTTAATTCAATATAAGGTACTCACCATCCAGCTGAAAATATATTGTGAAATCGAAGTTTCGCTTCTTTCTATCTAATAGCAAATGCGATTTCCCCAATCTCTTCGCTGTGGTAGACAGGAAATAAATTCCTCTCAATGAAAGAGATGCCTCGGAAAGAAAATAAAATTGAGACACGATATGGAGTCTTGGAAATATTACCTGTCTCTCTCTCTCTCTTTTTTTTTTCTTTCTTTTTCCTCCTTTCTTTTATTCAGCGCGCGGCTGGTATCGGTACGGCTTTTTCTTTCTTTCTCCTTTTCTAAACTTCAAAATTAATTTTAGGTTTTGAATGAAACAAAAAAAAATTTCTTCTTCCTATCATCGCTGTTTTGAAGCCTCCATTTTTCTTTTTTCGCATTTTCAAACGAGACGAAATAAAATCCTGTTTGTCGTAAGTTTAAAGGTGTATTTGTTAAATTTGGTGAAGAAAATATGTTGGTGTTTTCGTCTGCTGAAATATATTTATACCAAGAAATGGGAATATTTTAGTTGTGACAATAGACGGTGCATTTGTTTTGAGTATTATTAATAAGACGGACTTATTTTTTTTCGAGTACATAAATAAATTAAACATATTCCTTTTAAAGCATTTAAATCTTCATAGATAAAGCATAAATTGTAGAATATAATGTCTGCCTATGGACTAAAACTCTTTAAAAAATAAAAGTATTTTTTATGAATATCATTGCATGTATATTGATTAATTATTATTATCTTTGATTAACTATTATTGATTAATTTCGAAATATCTGTTTGAATGTTTCTAATATTAAGTTGCCATAAGTGCATTGTGTCCGGAGGATTACTTTGAAGGCGATGAAATAAATTTGGAAGAATAAATAAAGATTTTTTTTTTTTTTTTTAAATTAATTGTTTTTACTTTTGGGGCACAGTAGTATATATCTGAAAACATAAAACACCTTGAACTAATGCGTAAGAGAGACAATATTTAATAATAGAAGTAATATTTCCTTAAACAAAATTAAAATTTGCATTAAAAAATACAATAATTTTTTAATGAAAAACTAATTTTGACATATATAAAAACATGCAGTATTTGAAAGTAGCATCAAAATAATATTATAAATATTTTTATTTTGATAAAAATATGAAACACTTCGATCAATGAGATAGTAAATAAATTTAGATAATACATAAACACAGAAGAAATTATGGACTTTAAATTGAAACCTTCATATTCTTATTCAAATAAGAGTATAGCATATGTGTAACCCATAATGGAACTTTTGACTGGAAATGGGACATAAATATTGAAAAATAGTTTAAAGCTAGATAGAAAATATGGTTTTTGCTAATTGTGAAGAGAATTTTTAATGAACATTTTCCATTAAGGCCAACTATTAATACAGCTTAGAAAATTTTTTTTTCTAATGTATTAGATACGGCGAATAAATATTATATTTGTATCAGACACTAGAAGATGGCGCACCTCCTTTTGAATTAATGTACTTCTAAGGCAAAGAACAGCTTTAAAATTGGAAATTCCAATTAATTTTACTTTAGCACTTGCACGAGAACTCCCTTGCTTTTTGGTATGCCCTCTCATAAAAAGGATAATGAAAAAGCAAACTCTCAATGTAATAAAGCATAAAGTTTCATTAAAAAAAAGGACGACACATTTTTTTTTTTTCTTTTTATACTCTCTATTTTCATCTTCCTCCCTGTAAGGTTTAGATTGAAAAAACAAAATGGAACATAAATTTCAATACCGCCGTTTGTTTTTTTTTTTTTCTTTCATTCAGATGGTAGTCAATTTACTTAGTTTTTCGCATATTTTTTTTGTTTCCTTTTTTGGAAAATAAAATAGCATTATCTAAGCGTAATATTTCACTCGATATAATGGCACAGGAGTTGAAAAAAAATTCTTTTTTCTTATTTTGATACTTTCTTTTTCGACACCATAAACACTTCGGATGAGAAGGCTTCCACCAACAATTGTCCCCATAAATCACATGACTTGCACACCTTTTTTCCCACATTCTATGCTTAAGTTTCCATTTTGGAACCCAGACGTTAGCAAAAACCTAAGCAGTACTTCTAAGAAATATATATATATATATGTATATATATATATATATATATTTCCTCACCAATTCTGCCTTAGAGATACTAACTAAAAATCGGAATTTTCTTTTTTTTGATAAAATACTGACTTGATGCGTGATTCTTCAATGTGAAGGAATTTATTATTTTACTTTTACTGTTCCTTCCCCGTTAGAAGTTAAAAGAGAAACTAAATGGAGAGAATTTGGCGATTTTCTTTCTTTCTTTTTTTTTTTTTTTTTTTTTTTTTTTTCTTTTTACTTTGGCTTCAACAAAAGGATTTGGCCCTATCAACTGCTCGATGAAAATCTCCAGTTTCGTCCCTTCTTCCTTTTCTGAAACTAAAAAAAGATTGTTAGGTTCAAACGTAAAGTCCATTCAATTTGTCGCATTTCCTATCTGAGGAACATTTTCTTTTTTCCCTTTCTTTTACTGAAATCGTTTTTTGGCGAGGTTTGAACGAATGGCAATTATAATAATGATAGACCGGCACTCCAATTCATTTATTCGTTTTTTAAGAGCATATACACGCTTTCTACACTTCTTGGAGATGGAAGGGGAAATGCGTCTAAATGTATTACACCAGGTGTGTCAAACACGAAATGAAGAAGCTTTATCTCGTTTTGGGTGGCTTTAAATAATGAGCCTTCTTTTATAAATACTTCGGAGATTGTTTTGTTAAGAAAGAGGACGGAAGACAGGATAAAAAAATGAATATGTCGAAGAAGCAAACACGTGCTTACATTTGACAAAAGAAAAATGTCATGTGTTAAAAAAAACGTGATTTCTATATGTTTAAGTTCCAATTAAGCTTGGTAAAGGTAGTGATTTTGCCATCGCAGAAGACGCATTAAGAATTTTTATAATTACTTATCTGGGCTCTTTGGAAAAAATGAATAAAAAGCATTTAGGGCGCGATTTAACGCCGGAAGTATAATAAAAAATGTTTTTATGGTTTTATTTGTTGGTTGCTGTAGTAGTTAAATTTTCAGGTTCATTACGATGATAATGCTATTGATTTTTCCTTCATTTCATTGATTTTCATTCATTCATTCATTCATTTTTCGAAAAGGGGCTGCAAAGGATTTTTTTTTATTTCACAACTTCGTTAAAGTCTTACTTCAATAAAGTAATTATTTAAACAATATTTTTTTTTTCTTGTATAACCATAAATTCGTACTTTTTGACACACAGTTAAGTCATTAAAACGAATTTTACTAGTTTAATTCTTACCAACTAATATCTTTAAATCATGTCATTTGACACAAATCATGTCATGCGCCATGTATTGGTAGCCATGTATTGGATATATGCAACTTAAATCTAAAAAAACTACTATTAATTAATGAATTACTATTTGATAAAACATTAAATTCAAGTGTCATCCACTACAAGTTAAAAAATGTATTTGAACTTGAGTGAATGAATAAAAAGTATTTTATTAACGATTGAAAATTTGATCAAGATATATATAGGGAGAATTTAAGTTAATATAAGGAATTGAAAAAAAGAATATCATGTGCATACTTTAACTACAGACAAAGAATTTAATGCTAATAGCTGAAGTGTATTTCTACAAAATTATGATTTTAGGTGCACTTTTCATAAATAATTTTTCATTTTAACTTATTGAGAAAAAAACATTAAGTTCAATATCTTATGTCATGAATTAATTATGCGGCCAATTGTATTATACTAAACATAAAAATAAATTTTTATTTTATAATTTCTTAAACGATTATTATAATTAAAAATGTATTCTATTTCTTATAAAGCAGTAAATAAGCGTTGTTTATCGAATGTAATTAAAATGGATGAGCCATATTATTAAACCAAAACAAATTTAATTAAATATAAATAAAATATCAAAAATTTCGTAATAATAATTTGTGTGTAAGTTAATTTATAGAAGAAAACATGAAGAAAATGTTAAGAATATTTTAGGTATATCAGTGTTGCACATTGAAACAATTCATTTCATTTATTGCAATCGATACACATGATTGCAATAGTTTTTTTGTTATAAAATATTTCTATTTAGTTTTTTGGTTTTCCAATCTATGTAATTTTATGTAGTGTTAAATATTTAAAAAATATAACGCTTTTCCATGATTATTTTTAAAAAATTTAATCATAAATCAAATATTTTTTGAAGAGAAATAAAATTCTACAACCAGTTTTCTTCGTTTTCACAAAAATGATTTTTAATTAAAATATTTCTACTTAGTTCATTAGATAAGATATTTTAATAAGCATTTTTTACCTCTTAATTTTAAAAATAAACTTTTTTTTTCTTGACATTTTTTAACCCCGTATCACTTCATTTTATCGACTGTTTCTTTGAAATAATTTAAAGAAATTGCTGTAGTTTCAAAACAAAAAGATAGAAGCGAATAAATTTTAATTAGAAAATGTATTATATTTTCCTTTATTATAAACCATTTATAAGTATTCTTTTTTCCTCAATAAAAAAAAAGAATTACATTAAAGTTGTAGTTTTGCATTTTCGATTACTTTCTTAGGATAAATTTTTTTTTGTCTTGGTAGCTTTTCTTTCTACTGATAATAGCTTTCAATTTAATTTAGTTGTTTTATATTTTAGTTCTTCAGTATATTGAATAGCAGAATATCTAAATTATCGGAGACATATTTAGTTGTTAAAAATTAGTTTATGTTTTTCATTTTTAGTGCTACATTTTCATTCTAGAATTAGTATATCAGGATTCTAAAACTAGAACATTTAAAAAGTAAGTTTAAGAAGTTTGTAAGAATTATATTTTTAATGTTTAGAGGTGTAATAAATTCTAATACTATCCAATAAAAGATTTTTAATTGGTGATATATATTACAAACATGCTTCATTAAATAAGATATAATCAATTTATTCAATAATTGAATTGATATACAAATTATAATACAGATATACAATGAATGCCAAATTTAATCAAATAGCAACACGTAAATTGACAATAAGCGACGCTAAATCCAAATACTTAGTAAATTGATAAAATAAAATGAATATAGTACATTGAGCAAATTATTTAATCAAATGCTTCTGGATAACTTTTAGAGGAATTGGTAGTGTTAATAAAACATCTGCTTAATTTAATGGATACATTTTCCTTTTAGAAATACTACTTTGTGTCCAAAAAAAGTATGACCAGTTTTTCAATTTAAAGTTGCCGACAAATGATATTTCAACATTTTTTTCTTTTTAGGTTGTTGGCACTGTTGCTCACAGAATGACTTCTGCAACATTTTATACGTTTCAAACAAAATTCAATGCAAGTTTTTTGTTCTATTTATGCAGACATTTTTAAGCCGGAACCTGTTTTAGGGTAATCTCATAAAGATAGTAACTCATACACTAATGACATAAAATTTCACACAGATGTCAAGGGACAGTGCCAACAACCTAAAAAAAAGAAAAATGTTGAAATATCATTTGTCCGGCAAATTTAAAAACAAATTTAAATTGAAAGCTGGTCTTACTTTTTGGACCACAGTAGTATTTCCTAAAAGCGCCTACAACCTAAAAAAAAAGAAAACAAAATTGAAATTCCATCAGTCTCGAAATTTTTAAATTGAATATTGGTCTCACTTTTTGCACACAGTAGTAAGATATAAACATTCGAAGTTTCCTTTATTATGCTAATTTTTTTTTTCAAAGATTAAATTTTTTCTTTGTAACTACTTAAATGCACTTACTTTATCGAAAAATTTCGAATTCTTTACTTTAATCTGCAGACAAAATTTCGTACACGTTATGTGAATTTCTATCCATGATATATTACTTTATATACATGATATTATTCTTACAAATTTTGATGAAGAACTGAATTTATCAATTTCCATGAGTAGTTCTCGAAATTTAATACGCAGAAATTTTAACGATCTATGTTCCATTATTCTTTAACAAAACTTCGTCCTCAGCTATCTTGACTTCCTTTTTTTTATCTTTACTTCTTGTCAATCATAATGCATTAAACACTATAAATCATCATTTCGGCATCTTTTATTGTGTCTTCTTAGTAAGACGATGTCAGCAGGAATGTTTCACGCTTTATAATATCTCCAATTTTTTCCATTGTTCATGTTCTCATACTTCAAATTCCTGTAGTTACAAAAGAGCGATTTAACATACGAAATGATCTATTGATCCATTGTAATACAATATTGGAATCTGTCCATAAATATAATTGCACATTTATTTCAGCACCGACAGCACTCGATTCCTTGTTTTGGTTCCAATCACATCACCCATTAATTCTAATCTGGGCATAGTCATACGTTTGAAAAGTGAGCTAATCAACTTTACTAAGCCACAAACGCTGCTCTTTGCTTGATCTTTGCTAAATCTTATAAATACAGCACCAAAGTCTTTGTCTAGTCTGGTATTCTGAACTGGAATCAAAAGCCATGTATCCAAAGCTGTTTACCCAATATCCTGAAAGTGCATTTAGGGAAGCTGGACTTATTTAAATGATTGTAATTGTTCACACCAGTTATCCTATTTATTTCCGAAATTCTTAAAATTGTATCCTAGTTAATACCCTGTTCCCATAGTGATTGAATATAATTTTATAGTTAATCATCGTAAATGGGGATAGAAATTCAATTAGAGGCAGAAATTTCGAAAAACTACAAAATCAAAGCATATTACTATAAGTATAAGCTCCTCTGTGCAATTAACAAGGTCAGTAAGATTATGATTCTACAGATTAATGGTATCTTCTCTCATTTTCATCATTAACTACATCCCATATTAATCAGAGGCTTTTTAGGGTTGTATTGAAAGCATTACAGTGTCAAATTTCTAAGAGATCATTAAGTTGCCTTTATTTACTTGGCGAATTACACTTTTACTTGTTACGTAACGACATAGGTTTAGAAAAATATCTGTGATGATATATTTGCTAATTTTGTGGTTCATCTAGTCCATAAACCTAACAATAATTCATCTACATACATTGAAGAACTTAGGTGCATTATGGATTCATAAGTTGCATGTTTAGATAAGCCTCTAGTAAAAACTACCAGGCCTTGTGCCTCTGAGCTAGAAGTCGCTCTCAAACCTAAAATTTAGATCATTCTTCCAGAATTTCAAGTTTCTGGAAATATCCTGATGTTGGCGCCAGGTGTTTTACCTAGAACGGATTCGCATAGGTCCTCGTTTCTGCGAAAACGCTGTTTGGCAGTGCCTTTTAATGTCGTCTACTAGTGCGATAATGGTAGGTTCTAGCCTGAATACCGTGTACCTGGCTATTCCTAATCTGCGCGATTCCTGGGTCAGGATGAAGGAAGTTCAAACATGAATCGCCGCTTGCTGAAGCCATCCTGCCAATGACTTTTTAAGCATGCATTGAGAGTTGGAATAAAAATTGTAGCATCAATTACACAGTGCTTTGTCGGAGGGGATTACACTTTGATGGCGATGAAATAAGTTGGAAGAATAAATAACGAGTTTTTACAGAGAGAAAGAAAAATAATTGATCTTACTTTTCTGACGCAGTAGTATACAAGATTCACTCAGCAAAAGATATATTGATTTGAAAGATTTCTTTTATGCATTAAATTGGGGTTGTTTTATTAGTGATTTGTGTTAATATGTACATCTATTGTAATCCGTGTTGTTTTATCATATCAAAAACTCTGAATTTATTGTACTTAAATTGTATTTGAAGGAATATAACAAGGAATAATAGTAACGCTTTTTTTTTTTTTTAAATATTCAAATCCTTCCACAATATAAGACAAATATAAGAGCTACACAATAAAAAAAGACGTGCAGTGTAACTATATTTACATAAAACTATTTAAATGCATGGTGATTTATTTCTCAAATAAAGTGCTCAAAATGGCGCACCACTCGGAAATTCCTACTTGCACGCTTCAGCAAATCCTTATTCTTATGAGGTTGTAAGGAATACGACAAGAACACAGCGTGCCGTGCTCGCTTTTTTAAATAAATTGGGTTTCGTTCATTGATTCAGTCGCAAGATGTCCACTTTACTAATTGTAAATTCTGGGTGGCGTTATTTTTTAGCTTTTCATTGAAATGAAAAGATGTACCGTAGTAAAGTCAAATTAAATGTCAATATAAGCCTCTACGTAGGAAAAAGCTATGAAATAAAGATGTCTCCATGTTCCATAAGCATTTTCGCTTTAATTGGATGCAGAAATATAAAAGAAAAGAGTATGTCTCTTCATTTTTCAATCTTTTAGATACTTTGAGGCGAAAGAACACGCGACATTTCATCATTGCAGGAATTTTGCCAAAATATAAATAATTCACTTGATACGAACCCATCGATGTCCAAACATGATTTATTCAAAGATTTTCAGCTCTTTTGATTAATTACAGCCTCTCGTGAAAAATATTCCTCTCTCTCTGGCAGGAATTTAGAACACGTGCATGTTTAACCTGAATTTCTTGTATCAAATTGATTCTATTCTGTAAGCAATCTGATGTATATTTACAACACAGGGTGGAAAGAATTCAAATATTATGTGTGAAGTTTGGGATCTGGAGTTCTGAAGTTTTCTAATTGTTAGTCCCTAGAATCACCTAGAGAACTAATTTATCAGAGGCTTTAAACGGTACTTGCAAAACCAAAGAAATTTGTGCCTCCAAGTCTGTGCTAGTGGCACTCTCCCTAGTATAAGGCTGACTTATTTAGTCAAAGATACTTAGTGGTTGGATCTAAGCTTTTATTTCGATCGATTGGATCCTTATTTTGTAAGTGAGTTTGCATGGTACTAGTGTGCACATTTCTAATGTTCAGCTGTTGGTGTTTACATTTGGTTACTTCTAAGATGGGAACCGAAAACTGTTTCTGAAAGTGAACTTTATGAAGGCAATAATATATAAAATTATTTAAGCCAAATGAATAAAATCGAATAATTATCTTTAAAATTACGAATAATCATCACTCATTTTAAGTCTTAAAATTTTTCAGCACTTTTAAGCCACGCTAAGGAGGTCCAAACAGACAAAAACAATTAAGTACATTAATTGCACAAACTTAAGCTTAGATTTATTTTCACTAAATATATGCCTCAAACAAAATGAGGCACTACGAGACCCTTTCATTTCCTCTTGCTCAGCAAATCGTATTCTTCAAAAACTGCAGTTTGTCAAAATAATTTCCACAGTACATGCGTGCTCGCGTTTTCTAAAATCAAAGTGAGTTACCATCACATTAAACTCAAGGTCATGCAGATCGTCGCGCCTTACTAATTGTAAATTGGTGCGGCGATGTATTTTTGTTCTTAATAACGAAAAATAAATAATTGTAAAATAAATAATTAAATTTAAAATAAAATCCTATGTGGAGTTAAATAATATTTTAGCAAGTAAAAATGACTGATTCAGGTTGCAGCCATTACTGGGGTCCTTAGGGGCGTGAGGCAACTATTGAACGACATCCACGGTAATGCTTCTACGGCACGTTAACTCTCACCGCGCATGGCGTTGGCCATGATCCGGCGCGCACGCGATCCGGACTAGGCGAACGTACCCT
>BPLR01009489.1:0-94500 GCA_021605095.1 Caerostris extrusa | reverse complement strand
AGTTACGTATTGCTATGCATATAAAATTACCTAAAATGAGCCCTGATGTGATCCGTAACGTGTGTTTATTTTCTTTCCTTAAATTTAATTTTGGAGCTCTTATATTAGAGTTTACCTAAAGTAATATAGTGTTAGGAAGGTATTAAAATATAGATTCTTTCTTAATAATTATCTTTTTTTCAATTTTTTTTTACCATTTCGCGTACTGTATCCTCACGTTCTAGCTGAATTTCAATAACGAATATTTGTTCACTCGCCATTCCATTCTTTCCTGCCCTATTTTCCTCTCAAAAATTAACACTTAACCAGCAGGATTTCCATATATTACATAATGGAAACGCTAAGTTGTTTGAAAGTTAATTTTTGTATAACTCCTCAATGTAGAGGATGTGATTACTCAAAAGAGGACCTTAATTTTAACTCCATGTACACATTGAAATACACCAACAATTTACAAGATTAAATAAAAACAAAAATCCTGTAAATGAATCAGACATTTCATAGATTTTGTTAAGTTTCAGTCACATTTTTTTTTATTCCAGCAGAAATTTATTTATAGGTTCAGATAATTTGGATAGTTGCAAAAGCAAGCCCTTTTTGTGATCTTTCACTGATTATAATCACTATTCTGAGATATAAAAATAAATTTCTAATTATCACTACACAGATATTTTAATTCATTAAATATTTCTTTCAAGACGCAATCTTAGACATTTATTTCAATTTTTAGTAGTAGTGGGTAGGAAAATTACTTTATTTTCTTATAAAAGGTATGGTGTATAGTTTGAATAAATGTTTGTTAAATAATAGGTTATTTTGAATGCAAATAAGTATTAAAAAAGTCAGAGTATTTAGGTGTATGTAAAAAAACCTCTTTCCACAGAGAAATGCTTGTCTTTAAAACCTAATCCTTTAAGAAGGGCCACTAAACCGTGTTAATCTCTATCTGGAAAGAAAAATTTAATGTGGAAAAGCGTACCAAAAAGACGCAAAAAAAAAAAAAAAAAACATGAGAAGTGACTAGGAAATTCAAAAGTATCTAAGAATATATAAGTGATTTGTAATGAATAGATCTTATTTTGAGTCTATCAATACTTATGAGACAACTCGGTAGGAACAATTTGAAAAATAGTTCTCAAGTAGGAGTTTTCAGTATTCCAACGCGGGGAAAATAATTTTCTAAAAGTTAGATACAACATACATTAAAGGCTGTGCAAATACAACCTGGCATTCATTAGCTTGACCGGTAAGGTATAAAGATTATTATTGTTTTTATTAAATAGTGGCTATTTCCCTAATGCATAACATGTACAGCCCACCTGAAGGACTTTCATTTACTTGTCGTAGGGGTAAAAAACCCGTAAACTTTCAGTAGCAACCAATTAGCCCGTTACGACTGGATCACCAATTTAGTCAAAGCCCATTTAGCGATCAGATTGCGGTCTGAGATATTTAAGCGTGAGCTCAATCCCCCAATGTATAAGTTCGGCTTCCTTGTTCCTAAAGTTCAAAAAGAAAGTTTGTTTGGCTTTTTATGTAGATTCAATTTAAAGTAGGCCATGTTATTTTATTAGTGAAGTTTTATTTTTAATATCACATCTTTTTTCGGTCGATAGTTAACTATGTGTAGTAAGTAAATGATAGTAATCCCCCAATCTCAGAACTGTGCTATTGGGTAATAAGTAACCAAATTAAAAAGAAAACATTCTGTTCATCTGGGGGATTTTACTTTTATATTAATGAAAGTACTTTATGTATTTATATAGTAGCATATCTTTAACAAAAATGATTTTAAGACTTTAAATTATATATTGTTTGGAAAATAAAAAAAGGTTGTATTACATGCTTTTTTTTTTTTTTTATGTGTCTCTATTTTTAAAAACATAAGTGTTTTAAAAAAGAAATCTTCTGGGATTAAAAATGTCCATCTGTTCAATAGTACTTTTTTATGTAAGATTTACAGAATTCTATCCTAGTCATTTATAGAATTGGAATTACAAATTCATTAATACAGTAGTTTATTTATGACATTAGATTTAATAAAACTTTTAAATCTTTATCTTATATTTGAAATGACTGAAAAAAATGTTCAAAGAGGAGTACAAGAAGCTAAATTTACATAAATAAATCCATTTTACTAATAACAAACTTCTGGTATTCTGACGAATCTAATTTTGTATCTTTAAAAATATTGGTATCTTCCTGCGAATAATTTGATTCAAAGAAAACTAATATTCTTAAAATTAAGACTAATTAGAGAGACTAATAAGACGAATTAGAATACATTAAGTAACCATTTTTAATTCTCGTGTTATTAAAATTGCAGCAAATATAGAACAAACAAAACGAAGACATGCAATGTTAAAAATGAAATGTTTGCGATTTATTGAACTGATGAGTGGGAAAAAAAGTGAACCAGTGAAAAAGAAATTAAGATGGCAGAGTTTGAAATGAACAACGTACGAGGAGAGTCGATGAAAAAAATAAAAAATGCTTCTGAGGGTTGATGCATTAACTGTTGATAAATTTATGCAAGTGTTCATACGAAAAATCTATACTCTCTCTTTTTTACTTCCGGTGTGAACGAAATACTTTTTTAAAATCAATTTCCTGTATTAAAAATTAATCGTATTCTTCCATTAGAATTTGCATACTATAAAATTCGAACTCTTACTAATCAAGGACCAATGAAAGGTAGAAATAAGAGTTTAATATGAAACGTGGTTGGAAATATTTTATTAAGAAAAAAAATTACATTTTAAAGAAACAAACTTTTATTGATGTACGTGTTTTTATATCTGTTACCAAGACAAATGTGCTTACTAAATTTTTAACGTTTTAAATATTATTCATGAGCAACTTACTTTCCAAAAATATTTCCCAATTAATTTTGTCCAGTAGATAGATATCGAAGAATGTTTCTTACAGATTATCTGAAACAACTCTAGTTAAACTACAAATTAACTTGAATGAAACATTTAAAACTATTTTTCTTTTTATACATACTTTCTAGAAAGTTTCAGAACAAAATTTGAAAGAAAAAATTTTACTTCTTAGCCTTCACTATATTCCTTTTTAAAGCTGGATTCCTAGATATCCAGAATGGTTATCTTATCCAGATGTTACAGAATGGCAGAAGCCTGATTTCTTCCTCATTCATGTTTTTGATTGACTGATATTCTGCGACGTGTGATCTTATTATCTGGTCGGAATTCATTTTAGGTGTATGCTTGGCACGATTATGGAGCTTTCTGATTCCGTCGTAGAACTCATTTATTGGATTATGGTCTAAGGGTTTTTTGTTGTTGATTATTAGTGTTTTTACATTTATATGCTCCGAACAGCTCAACATTGAATATATTGGATTGAATATATTTGGGCTGGATTGGATATATTGCTCAGTATTGATATATTGGACTTTTATAGACCTCACACTTGTGAGAAGTTTATCATTTCACATTTATGAACATCAGACTGACAACTGATCCAAGACGCTATTACTTAGGCAGCAATTGCAAGATGCTGTAATGATTAGTGATTGCAAGACGCTATTTCCTGAATCTCTTCAATGCTAGTAAAAATAATTACTTCCTGAAGTGAAGCTTTACTTTAGGATCATAAAATATTTTTCAGAAGCCATATATGAAGATTAAGGGTGGTGAGAAGAAAAACCATTTCCTTTGTACGAAGCTACTTGGCGAGAACGGCTTGCTACTAGGCGCTTTGTTGTACAACAGACACCAGTCATTTTATTGAGACATTTTTGTTCATAGCGCATTTAATTTTCTTTCAGAAACATGTTCTTTATAGAACATGAGACTAAAACATGAATTATTCCTATTCATCAGAAAAATTCCTTGTGAATTATTCTCCTGCGCCAAAAAAAAAATGTTTCCGAATGGTTTTTTAAAGTAATTCCTGTGATCGTGCCAACCCTTTCAGAAATAGAAGAAATGATTATAAAATTTTTTTTTTGCCTGAATGACAATAAATTTTAAGCTGAATTCATACCAAGGCTTTTTCAATGGAAAAGGCATGAAGCATTGACCATCACAAGTCTCAGGAGTCGGGCGTAATGCCTCAGTGTAGACGGTTTTATAATCATAAAAAATTATTAAACAAATCAAATACGTCACACATTTGTCAAATCAACATTGATGTGTAAATGTGAATAACATATGAACTGATAATTTTGGCCTGAAATCATTCACCATTGGAACGGGACAAATTCAACTCTTACCCTCAGAATACACCACACCTGTTTCACTATACTTTACATTATGCTGCCACAATTTGGAGAGAATATTCCAATGCTGACATTTGGGGTGTTATAATTTTTCTTCCTACTTCATCGGATCCTGCAGAAGAATTTCCGATTCGAAAACATTCATAAAAATTTCAAATCGAATTTTTCTCAATCATAAACCAGAATGGAATTCATTAAGCCACTCCAGGTTTACAGTCACAAATTTACTATCGAGAGAAAAATATGTCAGGTACATAAATTATACATTCTGGTACATCAAGATACATAGGAATTAATAGTTAACTGAGTAAAAAGTTGAAATTTAATTCGATTAGACGACAGCATTTTCTCAATTGAGAAAACCACTTGTATTTGCCAACAGTCTGCCCGCACGTACATTTAGGCATTGTGCCATAAAATTCTTGATTCCTCCGTTAGCTGTATTCGTAACTTTGGCAAAAAGTGGCTTTCTGTCGTAATTCGCGCTCTTTTGACAGCAAAATGAACGACGAATAAGCGCATTATGCGATAAAAAGAATTATTTATGGTAGTTCAAATTTTATAATACTTTCTTTACTTGCAAAAAAACTTGAATTTGTAAGTTCGTTGCCTTTAATTATAGTTAAGATATTTGACTGGAGTACTAAAATTGCTATTTTTCAATTAAACATATACCAAGTCAAAATAATACTTTCACATAAATAAATTTATAAATATGTTTTTCTAAAAAAACTTGATAAAAGTCAATTTATGTGTGCATTTTTTGACTAATTAACGAATAAAACAGATATAGAATGAAAATTAAAAGTTTAATGAAATTTATTAATTGTCAGAGAGAAATTTGAATAAAATAAAATTTAAGAACTCTTTAACTAAAATTAAATTAAAATCAAAATTAAATTTAAAAAATTAATTAAAAACTTGGTGGTGGAACTGGTTGTTCAATGTATGCGTGTTAACCTTCATATATTATTTCGAAATTAAATTGAATAAAATTGTAAGGCTTAGGCTATTAATTATCTGAAAGTGAAATAACATCATTTTCTTTTTACAAGAAAAATGTAAAAAAATATTTAAATTATTAATAAGATATTTAAAACAGCGTTAAAATAATAAATCAATTAAAAATGAGAGGTTTCTAATGAAAAATATTGGAACGCATGGAAAAAATAATAGATGTCATAATGAAGACTTTTGAAAAAAGTAAAGAAAAATATTTAAAAGGGAATAAGCCATCAGTCAGTAAGTTAATTTTACCCTCTGACGAAAAAAAGAAAAAGATACAAAAGGAATTAATTAAAATGAAGGGAAACGAATTTCTAGCTGGATTTCGTATACAAATATCAATATGTAAATGATTAAAATTTGGCTTCATATGAATAAATGATTGGAGCTCGTAAGCATCTAAACCGAACATCCGAATGATGTGAAGAAGAGGAGAAATCTCAATTGTAGGGGTAGATCTTCTATTCGAATGGATCCCATCTACTCACGCACTCTAAGAGTGTATGCCATATGTATGTGCAATTTTAATAAAGAATGCAAAAGGTAATCAAATTGAAGAAATGTCTGACACTTGGCTCAGACTGATATCGTCATTGATGAGATATTTACAGAAATGGGCGAAACCACAGCAAAGGCACATTGTTTCAAGAATGTAGTAAGTCAACATACTAAATGGATGACTGAACTTGAGAACAGAAAGATCGTAAGTGCTTTCTGTAGCTTCTGTCATTATCAACTATTCGATGTGTAGACGGGGTACTAACGATCATTAACTAATTAACCAGTTCATAGTTAACTTAAGAACTCAAGGCGTCCACTATTCCTCGCATGCATTCATATCACGTCTAGTGATTTACATTTTTGAATAACTCTTTGATACCATGTTTTTATTAATATTAATTATCATTGATTATTAGTTAAAAACAAACAAATATATAATAGAGACAAGAACTTAACTATGAAATATATTCCTGGTAGGTTCCTATGAAATGCATTTTTAGAACGTTTAAATCCTCGTTTTTAAATTTTGGTTAATGAATGGAAAATAATAATATTGAGATAAGTCAATGATATAAATCGTAGAATTTTATCCCATGGAAAATCAGCGTGGTTGAGATACTATTAAATCACGTGGAATGGATACAAATAATTGCAGAAGATCTGATATAAACTGTTTTCCAGCAGTGGTATCAATAAGCATATTTAAAGATTCATAAAAAATTTTGTGGAAGTTATCGTCAGACATTTAAGAATTTGGAACAATTTTTATTCATTACCAAGTTGAGATTTCAAACAATGCTGGATTCTTCGTTTCTGCCAAAAAAAAAAAAAAAAATCTTTCCTTAAATTTGCATTGAATGAATGCAGACCCGCAGTTCTTTTTGTTTGATACTAACATTGTAATTTTTTTCTAAGGAAAGTACATATTCCAAAAGAATTTTAACATGTTGTAATTTATTATTTTCAGATATTTGCATACTTTATTTTTTTTATAAATGCTACTTGCCAAAGTTATCTCCAGAATGTTGTTAGTTACTAATATACACAATTTCTTTTGTATAAATACCTAAATTGAGCTTAATGCTAATGAAAATCTATTTTACTACTTTTTTTAAGCATTTTAAGATATGTTTTTGATTATTTTTTTTTGTGCTCAGACATTTTCTCAATTTCTTCATCAATTATATTTTTATTTTCTCCTAATACAGTAAAAACGTAATTTAAAAAAAAGAAATGAAACTTGACAATGTCATTATAAGTTTGAATATTTTGATTTCAGTGCTGTATTGGACTATGCTGTTTTGAATGGTTACAACAGAAAATCATTCTTTTCGCATTTCATTTTAAATTATTATTGTTTATGTTATGTCTATTGTTTGAATTTGACTTTTTGAATTTTATTTAATAATTTAATTTCTTATAATGCAGTATTTTTATGGGAGCCTTTACATTATTGATGAGAGCGAGCGAATCCCTCCCCCCAAAAAAAAAACTTTTTCACTTTCAATTTATTTGAGTCATGAGAGATTTTCAATAAAGATTTTTAAACACGCAGTTATCCACATTTATTATTTTATCAACCCTTATAATTTGTTAACACAGATTTATCTACACATCATAAGAATTTGAACTTATTTGCTAACCCACAAATATTTTACTTCCTTTCCATTGCTTTTTTGGATTGAGCGATTTTTCATGCATTTGATTAGAATGTGCAAAATTATTTTTATTAAGTTTTTAATTAAATTGGAGTTATTATGTTTCAAGCAGTTTCCTCTTTAATTTAGATGGATTTGATCTCTGAAATACAGATTTCTGCTTTCTTATCAGGAAATTAAGCTTTGTTTACCAACATCATTTGTGTGGACATCATAGATTCCATACCCAGGCAGCATCTTGTTTATACTGATAACAAAACTAAATATTTTTTTAAATTTATTCATTAACTTAACAAATTAATAATTTCTGTCTTCTTCAGTTTTTTCAAATTAATATTTTATTAAAAGTACCTGAAATTCAATCTCTTCACAAAATAAAATTTTCGTCACTAAGGTTGAAGTTTCATCACTAGAAATTAAATTTTGATTTCTAAAAGTTATTGAAATTTACACTAAAAGGAACAGTTTGCAAGATAGTAACAAAGAGTTGTGACACTTTGGAATAATTTTATTGAATTAGTTTCTTAACTTACTCACTCAACACAGCTGATTTAGAAATAACATGCAGAGTTGTTAAACTTAAAAAAATTCTCTAAACTCACAAGAATTTTATTATGGCAATTTTTATTTTTGTACATTCTCAATAAGTAACAAATTTCCTTCATTTTATTTGTTGTTTGGATCAACTTCAAGGCAGAAGTGAAAATATATGAAAATACTGGATTTATTATGCACCTTTAAATTTGAAATTATTTTTGCTTTAAAACATTTTTTAACTCAAGACAAAATTCTGACACTAATCGAAATCAGTGTCAGCAATTTTAGCCAATAAATTTAAATTTATTGCGTTTTTATTATTTTCTTATTCATATGATCTAATATTTATAGTTAAAAATTATAGTTCCCCAAAAACAATTCTGTTTTACATAGATTATATTGTATGCTGCTAAAATTGAATACTTTAATAAAATAAACAAAATTTGCCAATTTTGCACTCTAATGAGCAGAAATAAGTGAAAAAATTGAAACAAAATTTAATTCAAAAAATTATCGAAAATCTTTAATACATTTTAGGTATACCAGACATTTTAAAAGATATTATAAAAGTTTGGAAAACTTGTATTTTATTATAGATTGAATAAATTTAAAAATACATAGGAAACAGGCAGTTCTGAGTAGAAAAATAATGAAATAAAACCACATTCACAAAAAAATCATTAAATATCTCTGCCGACTGGCACATCAGTTTTCGACATTTCTTTCTGTCATGTTTTTCAAAAAAAAAAAAAAAGAAAAGAAGAAGGAAAGAAAAAGAATCAACATTCCTCGATGTCTAATTTAAAATGTGAGTCGTGACCTCCGAAAACATCTGCTAACCTTAACCCACCTATATTGTTTAAGTTTTTGCAATGTTTTGGAAGCACACTCATGGTGAAACTGAGCCAAGCCCTTTTTTATTTGCATTTTGTGTTTAGCTTTATTTATAATTTTTTAACTCGTTACCTGGACTACTTCTCAAGTAGCGAGCAAAACGCGCGAAAATAGAAGTTCACGAGAGTTCCAGAGACATCTGTGCGAAATTACTCTTCTGTGTTGATCACCTGATAAGATAAAACCTCGGTTGAAGCACTCTGAAAATTGTACTCCACAAAAGATTTCATTGCTTAAAAAATGTTTTATCAATACGAGCAGTTTAAGATTACCAAAATATAATTTTTCTAACATTGTTTATCTGGTCCAGTTAACAATTCTGAAAAACAATTAATTCTGTTCGATTAAGTCACTGGTAAACGTTTAATCGGTCAACAATTTCTATTGATTTTATTATCTCTTTATTTTTCAGTCTATGCGGATTACTTACCAACCATTATCAAAAACACTAATATAAGTTATATTATCAATGACTGTAACGAATAGACAGGCGTATTCATTTGGTTTCTAAAATTGAATTTTACTTTCTCCAGCTTACAAGAATACTATTTCACTGAGAGCGTTAACTACTATTAAACCGATAGCAATAATTTTTTTTTATCTAATTTAATGTTACAGAAGACAGAAATTTACGGTGATTCAATGGAATTTCACATTTTAATTTTTAGTGGAAATAAAGAGCTTTAAAAATATTAGAAGAATGTTGTGACGAGGTTCTTGTTTTGTACTTTGCATTTATTTAAAGAGATATTTTTCTGCAAGTTCAAATCATAAACTGATACTTTTTTTTATTATGGAAAATAGAATTCCTCTTTTGTAATTAATATTCAGGCAATATTAAAATGAAAAATTCGTTATTGTCTTAATGGTTAATTGCTAATACGAAAACTGAATTGCATTACTCTTTTTCTATCTGTTTGTTAAAAAATTAGATAAGTGTTGTAAAGAAAATATTTTTCAGATGTTTCTCACAAGTAACATTTGTTTATATTCAAATATTGAATGAAAATACAAACTATTTTTGCTTTTTGTGAATGATTTAAAATCGTATTATATGTATCGAAATCAGTTGTTATTCAAATTCAATAATAGCATGTCACGACTACATGAACCTGTAGATAAGTGTAAACAATACGGGTAATCCAATAGAGTTTCCAAGTAACATTCCTGAGTGTTGATTGATAAAGATTGAAGAAATGATCAGGATTTTAAAAAAAGTTGCAACTTAGATATAAAACAACGCAAGCATGTCAGGACTACGGAATTCTGTATATAAGTGTAAATAATAAGAGCATTTCTGTTTTCAAGTAACATCATCAGGTTTTTGTTGACTGGAAATGAGCATACCATAGATGCAGGATGTGAAAATTAACATTCATGTGCCATGGAGCTGTGTGATTCAATATGATGAAACTCTGTATTCACATATCATCCTTGGAATTCAGCCTACTAAAATGATTGAAGGAATAAGTACATATTAAAAATAGTTGCGATAGGGGTATAAAACACCATCTGCGTGTTATCGCTCTGTGATCCTGTATATCATAGTAAACAATATTGGCGTCTGTATTCATGTAACATCCCTGGGACACAGTTGACTAGAAATGATTGAAGAAATGAGCTTGCATTATAAATAGTTGCGATAGAAGCGAGTGCGAGTAAGTCGGAAACTTGCCAAATATGAGAACCTCGCTCATGGCAAAAAGAATCACACGTCGCTTGTGTTTAGAAAAACAATCAACCCATTCTTCATGTACAGCAAGAGCTAAAAGTAACATTTGGCCTAGACAACGATCAGAAACGAATGATTGTGCATTGTGGAAAGAAAGTGCATGAAGTTAGAAAAAAGGTAAGGAACAATGATATTAAAGAACAAACGCAGAACTTATAGTCATTCTTGAAATGTTACGAAGATGAAAAGCCTGTTTGAAAATTTTCAATAAAGGGGTGAGGCCAACCAGTACAAAGCACGTTCTTTTAAAATATTTACAAAGCACTAGGTGCATAGATTAAAGACAGCAAGATTACATTTCTCATATTTACTTTTCAATACTACAAAAACTTTTAAAAATGTTCTTATAGAATATATAAACACAATTAATCTTAATAAAAAGTACTTTTATAAATTATAAGTGATATTCGTTTTTAACAACAGTTTGAAATTCGTATTTTCATTTGATAAAGTATTTTTATCTAAAAATTCCGTATCGTAAGCTAACTTTAATAAAAAAAAATGGTTTTCTCTTTTTTTCTGTTGTTTTTAATGTAGAACAGATTCTGTTGTTAACACAAGACATGCATTTATATAGTACAGAGAGTTCTTAAAAATTAGTCTGACTATGTGATTCATTTCTTCTCTGCTGAAGTAATATTAGCAGAATACTTCGTGAAGAGTACTTTCAGATTATTTCCTTAAGTAATCAGGAAGCAGTTAAATGAATTTTAATCAATAGAAGTTTCATTTTTTGTGTTGAAGGTTTTAAAAAATTATAATCATTCATAAAATTCAATATGTTTATTTAATATATCAGTTTCAATACAATTTTGAAAGATTCTTTAAGATTGAACGGGCGTATATAATAAAAGATCAATGTAGTGAGGATAATTACTACTTTCTTGCTATCAGAAATACAAAAATTTTATTTTTAAATTTATCGTAAACCTGAAATATATAAAACATTTCTAAGTCAATAATAAATTAATTTTTACAGAGGCTTTATGTGCTTAGAATCTTAAATTTGAATTTTTTATTTCAAAGTCATACAATCTAGCTAGCAATGTTCCCTCAATAAAGACATAAATGCAAGAAGCCAAAGCATTGTATTCTGAAATTGAAAGCTTTGTTTTTCAAATTTAAAGACCAGATTTGTAATCGAAAAAATATTGCTAAGACGGTAGCAATCAACTTAAAAAAAAATAAAAATCAGAAGCATTTCGGAAAGATGTTTTTATTTAGAAAAAAGACATAATTTTTATACTTCCATGTCTGTTTAAAGTAGAAAGACGTTAATTCATATAAAGATGAACAAAATAAATGTATCTTTATTATATTTACTTATAATTATTTACTTCTTTATATTAAGATATTCTTTGAAAATTCTGCTAATGGGACTTATTTTCTAATTGAAATTTTACGATTAAAATATTTTCGAGAATTTTCGTTATCATGTGTAGCAGAATTCGGCTCATTTTTTTTTAACTATATTAAAAATATTTTTTCAATGAACATTGTTGCGAATAATAGTTGCGAACATTAGATATTAAGAGAAATTTAGTAATTAAATTAAATAACTATATTTTCTTCGATAGATCTAATTAATATATCAAAATTTATATATATATATATATATATATATATATATATATATATATATATATATATATATATATATATATATATATATATATATATATATATATATATATATATATATATATATATATATATATATATATACATATATATATACATATATGTACATATGTACGTATATATATGTACATATATATACGCACACATATATATATATATATATAAACAGACTTTTTTTCTTTACTCTGAATTGCTATAAACTTTTTACTTTGCAATCTCAATTTACACTAATATTTTTACCATCTATGAGTAGTATTAGACAGTTTAAAAAGAATATCTATTAATAATATGAAATATAAAACGGAAAAAATATAAACGGTAATTGATACAATATCTACTAAATTTTAAAAGAACGAATTTTCAAAACGTAATCATTAATTTTTTAATTTAATGAATGAAAACTATATGCAGCTTTTTTCATTAATAAAAAAAATTATGGAAGGATTTATTGCATCAGAGTTTTACTTGACTGACTTTTGAGTCAATCTTTTTGAACTCACAAATAACTTGCATTATCAAATTTCTATAATAATTTACATAATTAGATTTCCATAAAAGCTTATATAATTATATTTCCACAATAATTTATAAAATTCATTCATAACTTTCTTCATTTTATATGTGTGTAATGGTCTAGCGACTACAGTCCAAAAGTTGCCAACATATTTAATACTTCAAAAATATTTTAAAATGTGTTCCTTTTTCGACAAATGAATTCTTTATTAGATAAATTAAATAATAGAACTGTTTCATTCAAATGTAAACGTAAATATTGACGATTAAGTTTTTATGATTCTTATTTGAGTTTTAATCAATTAATATGTTTTAGCAAAAAGAAAAAAATTCAAATGAATTTGAATTTCCAAATTTGAAAATAGGACATCTGTGTCTAACTAAAATAATCAAAAATCATCAAACCGATATAATTAAGCGCATTATTATATCGGTTTAATATCACTTTAAAAAAATAAACTCAGCCATTAGAAAAGTTGAAAAAGTGCAAATAATAATAATAGTAATTCTAAAGCAATAGATAAGTTACATCTAATATTGCACTAAACACATCTAATTTATAGCAGTTCTTTAAACTATTTAAAAGTAATTCTCTTTCAACAATGTGTTTAAATACTATTGTACAATTTTTAATTTCATGAAGTCTACTTTTTGAATTGTGAATTAGAATCTAAAAATTATCTACTACTTGATAAAATATCTTATACGGTGAAATTTGCGTACAATTTTCATGCAACATTCTGACTTTATTAGATTTCTTTTAATTAATAATTTTGATTCTCTATTTTTCAAACTCACAGTAAATGTTATCAAACTTCCTTTATAATTTTAATTTTTAGCTAATATTTTGTAGTTCTTAATTGATTAGAATGTTAATTAAATTTTAAATTCTTCGTTTCACCACCTGAACAGCATCAAGCAAAATACATGCTTACGATCTCTTTCGGATTTCTGAATCTATTCAAAACAAATTCCTTCATCAAACCATTGTGCAACTATTTGAAATTTTTTTGATTATTATTGAGTTGAAATCAACTTTGATTAAATTGATTTGATTCAAATAAAATTTGAAATCATATTAACAAAGAGTTTTTTGTTCTCGATTGAAAGGTTTCATATACTTATCATATTTCGGTTGAAGGGCTAAAGAATGAAAATATAATTAAAAACCTGCAAAAAAACAGAAATATTTCAAGTTTTAACGTATCATAAGGGCTTTCAAGAAATAACAAATCTAGTCAAAACATTGTGTTTGTTAAGTAAATATTAAATAAATAACTAAATTTTTCTTATTAATTAGTCATCAGTGGATTAACTGAAGATTGATCAATCAATTGATTCAACCAATAATTAATTCAGTCAATCAATAGTTCATGTCTTTAAATGAAATGCTTCATGCACATGCGATAAATCAAATTCTAACAAATGTCATAAATTATTTTATACAATGCACAACAAATCGATCAAATCCTAAAAAAATTCTAATAATAATACTAAACAATAAATTAAATCCTAATTAATATCGCTACCTGTATTTTACGGTCCACAAATCGTTTTGTCAAATAGTTCTGATTGGAAGTGGATATTTAGCTTATTTATAGAGAGTAGAAATAATATTAGCCATATTGCCAACAAAAACAAAATTTCCTTTCCTTACTCAGAAAAAACATATATAAAAATAGCCCTGATTGAATACAAAATCAATTTATCAATATCCCTCCACTTCTTTAAAATAATCATTTATTTAAATTTATAAAAATATAAAAATAATAAAAAATAAATCTGAAAATACTTATCATTCTTTTATATTCATATTAATTGTTGCTTTCTAAAAAATCGCGAATACCATTTTAGCTCACTGTATGCATGGCTTAATTAATTCAATTCAATTTGCTTCAAAAAATAATTTTTAGCAATTTAAAAGAAAACAAATCCCACAATTTATATAGCTTATTGAGATTTAATGTCTATAAATTATATTATTTTACAGTTTCTGAAGACTTCAATTCCGTCACTGATATCATTTAAAGGAAAAAACGGATATTTAAGATAAACGTTTTTAAACTATGGTAATGAAAAAAAAATCATCTATTCAGTTCAGGACGAAAGAGTACGATGGTAATAAATAAGTTTGGTCCGTACGAGTACCATATGAGTCATTATGATTCATTTCATTCATTGATTCTTTGGTTTGTTTTTATTTCTGTGAAGTTTACGAGAAGTCTGGAAGTTTCCTTTGCAGAAAAGTCTTAGGCAATGAAAGCTTTAATGAATACTATAATAATTTCAGAATTTGAATTTTTCCTACGATTAAAATACGTGACTTTGATTATTCAAATGATTATTCGGTTGATCAATAAATAAAATAAATAATTACAATTTTAATAACTGTATAGTATCGAACATGCGCAGTCAAGCAGTTTAAATAAAAGTTGGCAGTTTAATGTAACCTTCACTACAATTTGAAAGAATTAAATCAATAACGTATAGAGTCACGGAGTATGTAGTTTAGTATATAGATTTTAGTATGATGTATAGATGTATGTGCAGGCTGCTTTAATTTTCAAACGCCATGTTTGTTACTCCTTAAAAAAGTATATGGACTAAAAATTATTGAAATTGCTGCCAAATATTAAATAAAGAGATTGTGTTTACAGCTTTTTCTTTCGTTGCTTTAAAGAGACAACTATTTTAAGGTTAATTAATTTAAAGGTTTTTTACTACTTATAAATTGAAATAACAAACACTAATGAGTAAAAACATTATCTAAAATAATAAAAGAATAACGTAAATTATAATAACTTTTGATAATGTTGCTCTACTACATGTCTTCCCTCAAACGAATTCAGAGATGAAGATTTTGCTTAGTTAATTCTCAATATGATCTCTCAATTTCAGTTATAACAAATCTAATATTTTAACATTCTAATCAGAAATTTTTCAATTGCTTTTCCATGTCATCATTTCAAAATATATATCGATTTTAAAAAGCTTAATGGATAGTTAATCAAATTCGAGGCCTGCACTAATATGAGATGTTTCATCCAAAACGGTCAAATATTTTGACTCATTGATGCCATGTGGAGAAGAAATTATAAGACAACAGAACATAATTGAAATCATCATGAAGCGCACACTACATACCTTACTGCCAAAAAGTTTGATGGACACAATGTATCCTAAATGAATTCAAAAAGGCTGATAATTCTCCCAAATTGAAAAGAGCTATCTTGTTGTGGCACACAAACAACATCCACAGAGGAATGTTAGCGACGCTAAGCCGCCACTGTCACAGGGCAAGCGACCAAAAACACCAGCAAACCACAAAGATACTCAGACAGAAGAAAGGGAGAGGGAAAAAAAAAAAAAAAAAGGCACTAAAAACAAAAACAGAACAAGTCCAAATCAAGAAAGAGAGAATGGAGGAATTGAGCTTCTTTGCGTGTCCGATTGATAGTGGCAGAAGCTAGATTTTGGCACCGAAATCTTCCACTCCTACTTCTCTCCGCCTGCTTGCCAAAATCTCTCTTCTCCTTGACATCGACAGTTTTTCTTCTTTCCCGCCTTCCCCATAGAATGTTTCCCTTTGGGTGCACATATTTTGAAAGTAAGCTAGAGGTTTTTCATCAACTGGTGTATTTATATAACCACAAAAATGTCAATAGTGCTTAGATTCGTGTGTATCACTGTACTGGTGTAAACTTTTGTCTTCAGCTACTTGAATCGCTGTACAGATCCAAAAGGAAAGATTTCTTTTTATGCAAGGTTAAAATTAGATTCATGAAACATAAGTTGGAAAAGAATTTTCAATGACATTTTCATTCATTACTTATAGTGTTCTAGGCAAAGCTCAAAAATATTCAACCAATCAATCTGTCTGGGAATATCACACTATAAGAAATAAATAAAACAAATTTCATCAACCAGTGTATTTATATACCTACGAAAACGTCAACAATGCTGCGAGTTGAAAAAATCGTGTGTATTAAGTCTGAAATAGTGTAGGAATCATCAGTATTGGTATAAGTAATTAATGGTATTGGTATTATTAGTGTAATAAGTATTGGTATTATTAGTGTGTAAAAAAATACTAGAAATATTTTATTATAAAACTAAAATTAAACTCTTTAAAAATAAATCTTAAGGCAGTTTTTAATAATAAGGTAATTTTATTTTTAACATTTGCATTTTTTGCTTATGGTACTCTAAAAGGAATTGAAAAATATTCAAACTGTCTTTAAATAGCTTAAGCATTAAGCAAAAAAAAAAAATCTTTTCTTTTATCTTAAAAAATCTTTATCTTTTTGCTTAAGCATTAAGCAAAAAAATTCCTGTAACTAGTGTATTTAAACAACTACAAACATTTTAACAGCGCTATAAGTTAGAAAGAAGTGTATCATGTCTGTAAAATTATATTCTGTGAAGGGATAAAGTTTTTTCGTTTTGCTTTGTACCTATAGCATTAAAAATATAGGGGGAAGGAATTTCTTTTATACGGCTAAAATGAATTATTTTAATCTTTCTTTAAAGATAAGCTCGGAAAAAGTTTTCAGTTCATATTCAATCCACCTTCTTTGAGAAGCATTCTGTTGGAATATTTTCTTCATTAATTTAATTCACATATACATTGTTATCATAAATAAAATAAAATAAATAAACCACACTGTTCTTGAATAAATATTGTTATAGAAGAAATTTAAATATTTCTTTCAGCTTTTCATGGAGTACAAAGGTTTCAAATTTTTAAATATATGCTTTATATATAGAGATGAAATATGTTTTCTATACGCAACTAACTTAGCATTTATCCATTTGAAATTTCTTTATTAACTGAAAAATTGGAACTCAGATATGCAATAAACATAACTGCTATTTCTTAATAAACGTTACAATATTTAGAACTCTATGTTTCATTTAACAACGTTATACACTGGTGCCTAAAAGTTAAGCACAATCGGTAATTATGTGAATAGTGAAGGACATCCAAGTCGGAATGACGGGAAATGTGATATGAGTGAGTAAAAACGGTTTCAAAATAAGAAAACATCGCAGAAAAACTATAATAATCATCTTTATTATCCAAAGGAAGAAAACTAGGAGTGAGAGGGATTCACACTTTAGTAAAAAAGGAACTAAAAGGTAATGCTGCAGTTTAATAAAGTGTTGGGTCACTTCTGGTAGCCAGACCCGCTGGACAGTAATTTCTCAAACTTTCTATGACATTGTGGGTGAGTTGTGGGCTCAAATAGTTCCGAATAACATGAAGAAGTCTTTTAAGTTATGTAATAGGGGTTGGTGGATGCATAAAGGCTGCAAGTTGTCTCCTGACCATATCCCACTCATAGGATTCAGATCATGTAAGTAAGCAGGCTACAACATGAACTGGATATTTTTTTTGTTTCAAAAATGCCATCGATCAGGCGTTATCATCCATGAATATGAAGTCAGGATCAACAGTAACAAAAAAAAGTGAATATATTAAGAGCTTCTTAATCTGTAACTTTTAGCAGTCACCGATCCCATCTCAAAGTTATGGAAGTCTGTGGAGCTGACCAACATGACACCTGTCCACACCATGACTGCACATGAGGAAAAATTACTTTCCGAGTGAAACCAGGTTCCACGTTCTTTCCATGTCGTTATCCGACGAGAAACAGTGTTCTTACTAAAATGGAATTCCTTACTGAAAATCAATTGGCCCACTGTCCCAAACTTCAGTACTGATATTTCAAATTTCAGTTTAAATGTGTGCGTTTATGCCAGACGTAAGGGAAAGGTAAACAACTGATCGTCTAGCACAGAGACCAACCTCCTTAAGCCTTCTGTACACAGTATATCTGAAAACTCGTGATTCTGTGATGGCTGTGAAAACTGAACCCAGTTCTCTAGCACAACTGTCCATCTAACTTCGCTCAGTTACCATATATCGGTTTTGGCGAACGGTTGTGACACTTGACTGACTTGCTACTGATCATCGATTCACATCTCTCTCACTATGAAACCTCTGCCACACTCTTGAGAAAGCACTCTGAAGCCCATTCAGAATTCAAAGATACCTCGATTTGTGATCATCCGAATTTCAGCATTCCAACGATTCTTCCTTTAGAAAGATGTTTAGTTGGCTTCTTTGTGTCATCGTTAGTTTTTATTTAATTATTAACAATGTTCCTATCGGACATCTATTTTCTTGCCTTCCTACATGCCTGGGTATTTTGCTCATGACGATTTCGTCTGAAATGTTTTTGCATTAGGATAATGTTTCACTTCCAACAAATGATTCTCTACAAGTGATTTCGAACAATTTTATGAATATTTATTCACTGTTTTGCATTTTACTAATTATGCTAAACTTTTGGATATCAGTATTCATTTATAAGTAAAAGTTAAGAAGGAAAGAGAATTTATAAAAAAGGAAATTTTTCAATAATAAACGTTCATTAAAGACATCAGGTAAAGCATCACATCCATGTGTTTTGTAGATTAGAAAACACCTTCCTCATAAAGGCACCGATTTGTGATGCAAGACAATGAGAAATCTAGAATCGAAAGAATCTATTCAACTGTATAGCAGGACATGAGTAACATGATGGCCATTTAACTCCTACTGGAGGACTTTTTCCCATTACAGACAAGCTGAAAAAGGTCGAATTGAGAGCTGTGTGGCCGGAGTGTTAGGAGTGTTACAAACAGCTTTTCTAAGAATATAAAATGCCTTTCAAAAAGTCAGAATAGTTCTTCGACAGTTGAGGTCATCCACTGGAGGTAGACTGTTATGTAGTCTTTCTAATAATCCAAGAGAGATCACTGACAAACAGCAAATAAAATCTCAGATTACATTCAGGCTAACACGGAACTAATGGTATAGGTTTTTGTAGTGACTTCACAGAAGTGAGCTGTTTGCCTGAAACTCGTAAGATGCATTTCTTCAGCTCGGGCACAACGCTTTTCATGATCATGTTCCTTAAATACCTGAATTGTGGAATAGAGTAATCATTATAAATAAGAGCAGATTTAATCCAAGCAGGGATCAGGAAATCTATTCATCTGAAGAAAGATTGGAATACGAAATCACATCTCCAAGGTGAGTCAAAAAACATCGGAATGGCGATGTCTTGTGAACTTGTTGTATGATATAATTTTTTATGTGCAATATGCAATAAATCTTTTATATTGGTTATTTTAAGCAAAAAAGGGTTTTTTTCAGTATAAGCATTCGATAACTTACTTTCTTGTTAAGTGTTCTGAAACTATTTGCCCCGTTGGTAAAATTGACAGAGAATATAAATTAAGAAATAATATCCGGTGTTGGACATCTGGCCAAAGTTTGATTTCTCGGAACAAGTATAGGCAGGAGTTTTCATGCAAATAAAGACTTTATTGTCCAGGTTGGGGGCGTTTTTGTGTAGCATATCTCCATTGATGGTCAAAATTACAAAGTTAAAGTTACGACTGAAAATGTGTGTTTGTCATAATACACTCAGGCCTTTTGCCTTAGTATACTGTCCAATTAAGGGGTAATTTAGAGATTTTTATGTGAAATAGAGAATCTCGACCAGCTGTGACATTCAGCGTGAACTTCGTGTCGGAACCTGTCCAGAGTGAGAGGAGAAGACAAAAGAACTGTTGACCTTCGTGCTGTCAGAGGAAAGAGAGAAATGTTCTCTCCCAAAACCAATGAGGGCCGAGAGGTGGTCTCTAGTGATGGCCAATTATTGAGAATCAGCGGTCTTAAAAGGAGGATTTCAGATAGAAGTGAAAAGGTGAGCCCTGTGAGTAAGAAGATGATGCAAACAACACTGACTGTCTGAGTTAATACCAAAAACCCGAGCCCCAAAGCAAAGTGATCCTAAGCACAGCAATGAAGAAAAAAAGGGAAGATGAATTCAAAGATGCCTAAAGAAAAAAATTAGAGGAAAAGAGTTGTAATAAAGTAGCGAGAATCTCAATAAACCTGTGGTGAGAAGAGGATTTGTTTTCGAGGATGAAAGCAGTAATCGTGGTTAAGAATGTATTGAAAAGAAGAGCCTGAAGGAGACCACTGCCTTGGACAACTTCCGAAAAGTAACGACGAAATCAGTAAGACGAGAGTGAACTCAAACACCAGCATTAAAAGAGATCGAACCCAATGATTTTGACAATATTTCTGACAAGATTCTTTATACATGATACTATTTTAACAATTATTTTTATTTGGTGGATTCTCAATGCTTTGTCGCACATAATTAAAAATTAATCAATTCGTTCCTTATTATTATTAATAAAAAATTCGTTCTTTTATTAAAACATTATGACTTCATTCAAAAAAATTCTCCATGCAGAGAAAGAGTTTCTTTGATGAATGGTAATTGTATATCCTACTATTTCTTATAAATAATGTATTGAATGCAAAAAGAACATCTTATGTTATCAAATTATTATTGGTTACTTGTTAGTTGATCAGCAATTGTTATTTTAAATGACATATGCTACTATTTGTATTACCGCAGTAATACGTGAAAATATACATTAGTGTTTGAGTTACCCTTGACTTTGTGAGACGTTAAAACTGATTCCGGCGATTTTTGAAATGACTGAATCAATTGAGCAAAGAATTTGCATTAAATTTTGTTTGCGGAAACGTATAGAATGTTGCAGAAGGCATTCGATGAGCATTTCCATATCGGAAATAAATGTTTAGAAGTGGTATAAGCAGTTCAAAGAAGGCAGAGAACGCGTTGAAGACGAAGAGCCCTCTGGTCGACCATCAACCTCAACCGACGAAGCTCAAGTCCAAAAATTAAAGATTTGGAGCTTGCAAACCGTCGATTTACAATTAGATATCTTGCTGATGATGTTCGAATTTCAAAAGGATCGGTCAATTGCATTGTGGGCCTCAAACGCGTCACATCTCGATTGGTACCGAAAACACTGAATGTGCCAGTTCACACTGCATTGATTCGCCGAAAATGAAACCTATATCGTTTCACAACCACCGTTTTCACACCGTGCGACTTCTGGCTATTCCCTAAACTCAAAAAAAACACTCTGGGGACACAGTTTTGAGTCGATTGAAGAGATTCGACCTGAATCGCCACGCGCTTTGAAGGCCATCCCTGCCGATGACTTTTAGCATATTGAGGATTGGAAAAAAAGTTGGCATAAGTAGAATGTGTCAGAAGGGGATTACTTTGAGAGCGATGAAATAAATTTGGAAGAATAAATAAAGAGTTTAAAAAAAAAAAATAATTGGTCTTATTTTTTGGGCACAGTAGTAGAAAGAGGTTCTGACGGAGTAATGGACAAGGATGCCTCTGCCATTCCAAAATAATCTTATGTAAAATATGAAAAGACTGTGCTGATCATGCATTAAAGTCAGAGTGATCATAACTCCTACTGAGAACAAGTAATTCCTGCTTCCTATCTTTGTAAAACCAAAATTTATTTAATGTTTGTAATTTCCAGTTTAGCAGTTCTTTTAAAAAACTCCTTTGTATTTCGTCACATAATAACATTTGATATTTATATTTATGAGAACTTCCCTGCTGTTAAACGTAAATTGAGCATTAGGATAGAGCAGGCAGAATTATTACATCAAACATAATCGACATGGGCCTAAATAGCCGAGTGTCTAGCTCTCTGGCACTGGGTACCATAGGTTTCGGGTTCGAGTCCCGGCGGTGCCATAGGTATTTGTAGTGGTTCAGAATCCACTTTAAACCGTAGGTCCCGGTCTAATCTGATCGTAGAGCGTTGCGGGGGCATTGTTACTCCGCGTCCGTGGCTTATCTTCAAGTTACACGCGTCTCCTGGGTCATGCAAAGTGAGTACGTCTGTGCAGCGCTTGCCTTAAGGCATCCAAGACCAAGCTGTCTAAAGTGTTTGCCAGCTGCATTAGAAAGAAAAAAAAACATAATCGACATAGTTTCAAATCGTTAGAGGTTTGCACAAATCCCTTCCAACTTCGACTAATATGTGAACAAGCTAAACTTTAAACCATACTTGTCTGCAGTATTTTATGCCTGTGGCTCCATCCGTCGTTGAGTGCATATATATATATATATATATATATATCCGTATTAAATATATTTCTGACATTTAATGAAGAATGGATGAAGAACAAATCATGTAATTGTCAATCCACAACCATTTTGTACAGATTAGATTGCAATATTAGTTGCATTAGGGTATTATCTTGAATAAAGGTTATAGAAAGCATTTATAATGAAATTTAAGTCAATTTTCACAGGCAAAAACCTTAGAATCATTAATTTTATTCTCAGTTCAAAAATTTAATCTTACGAATTTTTCTCAATAATTATTTTGGGAAAAGCTGCTAGTTATTTTGAAGTAATTTTCAAATAATAAATTATTATATAGTTTTGCGCGTAGGAAAAACACCAATTTGAATTTTGTCCTCCCTTGAAACAAAGAGACGCATATCTCGAATCGAAAGGCCAGCAATAAGAATGAGCTTAAGAACCGAGACAGTTAGTTGTTAAAGTAACAAAGATAGACGCGAACTAGTGGCTCTTTGCCAACCAGAAAATATTTTGGCTCCAGTTTACCATCCAATGAAACTTTTCAACGCTCCGGGTTGAAGTGAAATATTTTGTTTTAAAGCACTTGCAAATGAAATATTTTTCAATTAATTCACAGACACCCAAGCAAAAGGCTGTAAATCGTTGTTAGTAAAGAATACAGAAAGATACTAAAATAAAAATACCAGTATTAAATTAAAATCTGCAAATTAAATGTACTAATGGAAAGCAACTATGATGCATTGAAGATAGAGAAAATTCATTAAATTTACTGTTGAAATTAAGCAGGAAAAAAATTATATAGAAATTTTTTAAAAGTTCATTAATTTAATGCATTGCTATAAATTTTAATCATAACGTAAATTAAAATTTAAAATACAAACACACTTTTATTTTTAAATTGTACAGAAGTAGGTAATCGTACTTCATAAAAAAATATTTTCTGTTAAAAATAGTTCAATGGTTATTTGTATCAGAATTAAATGAAAGAAATGAATAAAACATCTGATTAAATGATAAGACTATTTTTAATTGTAAGAAATACATTGGTAACTTGTTGAAAACAGTTTGTGTAGAACTTTTTGTCTTGAACTGTTTATACCACTTCTAAACATTTCTTTCCGATATAGGAATGCTCACCGAATGCCTTCTGCAACATTCTGTAAGTTTCCGCAAACAAAATTGAATGCAAGTTCTTTGCTCAATTAATTCAGACATTTCAAAATCGCCGGAATCAGTTTTAGCAAAAGCCAAAGCGTCACAAAGCCAAAGCGTAACTCAAACAGTAATGAATATTTTGACGTTAAATTTCACACAGATGTCAAGGACAGTTCCAGCAACCTAAAAAAGAAAAAAAATTGAAATTCCATAAGCCCCAGGAATTCTAAATTGAAAATTGGTCTTACTTTTGGACATAGTAGTATATGACATTACTTTTACAGATAAGCAAACATTTTACAGATAAGCAATAACTTAATTAGGAAACAATAATTTTCTTGATAATAGTAATAAAACTTTCATATTTTAATTGCTTATGGACTTTGAATAAAGTTTAATGTTAATTAATATAAAAGTTTAAGTTAAAATAAAGTTATTAAGTAAGTATAAGTTAAAAAATAAGCTTATAAGTTACATTTACGTTTTGCAAAGTTATTATCTTTTCTTTCATAAGCGATTGATTACATTACATTCTGATTGTGCTAGCTTGATAAATTTTGATTATAAATTTCGCAAAGCTCAAAGACCATATTTTTCTCATTATTGCTCTATTCTCATTTTTGCTCTATTTGCAAGCTGCAAAATGTTATTACAAAACAATGTTATTTCAGACGCCTGCTCGGTTTCCAAATCATTGAAATCATGGGTGTGACGAAATTGGTGAATCAATAAAAGGCACTTTCATAAATTAAATAAAGTTCTGCTTTTGCCATTCACCATCATGTCTATTACAAATCGAAAAAAAAAAAAAATTGATTACACGAATTTGGAAAATACAGATATAAATTTAACGCATGGTTCTCGGTACGGGAATACTGTGGAAGCCAAAACCTGGATGAGAATGGTGTGGAAGCCCAAAACCTGGATGAGAATGGTGTGGAAGCCCGTTTTCTATTAAAATGCGTGCCAGATCAAAAACCTCTGAGTGATTTCACCAAAATTCATTTGGGATTGACATGATAGATTCAGAACTTTTCAAAAAGCCATAATTAGTACAGGATATTCCATCTAGTGTTGAAAAGGTTCGGAACGTAGCCCAAAAGCAGTTTCCCAAGCCTTAAAGTGGCACAAGAAAAGCGTTAGCAAGTTCTACAAGACGAAGAATTTCACCTCTACCATATACAGAGAGTGCAAGCATCGGCACCTGCATGTTATCAGTCACGAGTTAATTTTGCGTACTGGTGATTTCTGTAACAGACTGCATCGCAGCTGGGGTTTGGTGTGCACATATCTTTATGACCAACGAATGTATCTTTATTCGTGAGGACATTTTGAATACTCACAATTGTCAGCCAAGGTACAGAATATGAATGTGTACCAGTGAGATGGATTAGTTGGGATACCCCCATAGCATGGCTGTATCTTTCCTCTCTTGGCTTTTTTCCTAAGAGGCCTTTTATATGAAAGGCCTCATCAATTCCGACTAAGGCTTTGTTGGCAGGGTTTTTGTTACTGCAAGTAATGCGCAAGAAATGTCTAGTGTTTTTAACACTTTCCTTAGCATCCTGCGTCGCATGTATGAGTTACGTATTACGGCTGGCTAACATTCTGCTATTTCTGTCAATAAAATGTATTTATTTCGTACCTCCTCTGCCATTTTCATGCTTTCTCATTTCATGAGACAGCAACTACTATGTAATAGCGATTCCCCACTTACGTTACTCAAATGTGAACGCCATTACATGATGAAAATTGCTAGTTTATATGTGTTAAAAATATATGCTATATGTGTTTTTTTAAATTTTTACGCATGAAATCTGTATTTTTTCCTCGTTATTTTAAGATTTTTAACCTTCACCGTCTTCCAGGAAGTGAAAATTAAATTATACAGCTTATGTCTTAATTTCTAAAGTTGTTAAATGAACTTCCATAGCTTGATCGGGACCATAATCCAATCTTTCCTGCCTGGACTATTCCTGTGGAGCCTCATATAAAAGCTACATCTACGGTAGAATCATCAATTTTGAAAATGCCATTTTACACTTCTTGTGAATTGTTCGATTTAAGATTGTTCTCCTTCGGTCCTAATCTTTGAAATTTTCTGTCTTCAAGAAAAATTTGGAGAAGTAGTTACTGTCAAATAAATATAACTCTCCTTTTTTAACTTGTCAATAAAATAGCTATTTATTAGAGGAATGTCTAAACAATTTGGAATGTCTAATCTGTTAGTAATCTGTTTCACAATTTTAAATTAAAGGAGTATTCTTCAATTTTTTTTTTAAAGCTAGTTCCAAAAGTTAAAAATAATTATATGTATGCATTAAAAAAAGTTTTAAAATTTTTGTAAAATAATCATTAACATGATGTGACACTTGGCTAATGCTAAATACTGAAATTATATATAATTATGAAGTGTTTCAAAACAACTAAACTAAGCTGTAATTCTAAAAATGTCAAAAATTTAAATTGCTGTTTAAGTATAAGAAAGTTTTATGAATGATATTCAAAACAAATCACGAACGAAATATTTTCTCCTATTCCAAAATTTTCGCATGTAAATACTCAAAGATTTGTCACCTTAATAGAAATTGGTAATTAAGCAAAATTACATTAATAACACATTTTCATCTGTTATAAAAACAATTTTTGCACAGTGAAATTGGAGAATACAATTCAGTTGAAATCAAATCATTAATCCATCAAATTATTAATTCAAATCAATCAATTTTCGTATACTGTGACATGGATATGGTTTGTATACCAAAGTATTCTTGTAAAATATCTGAATAACAGTAGTACATATTTTAGTATAACTTATATTAATATAAGTCCATCTGCCGCCCATCTCTATTTGAAAAGAAGAAAGTATTACTTTTTTTATGGAGTTTAGTTACGTTTATATCTTATAGATGGCGCCACTAATCAGAAACGAAAGTTTTCAGATTTATCTAGTTATATTTGCCAAGATTATAGAAAATAAAAATCACATTAGATAACTTAAACATTCTCATCAATTTCTGCCTAGAAATCGAGAGGAATATGTACTACTTTCTAGATTTCGTTCAAAAACATATCCTTCAAACGAAAATTTCATAGATTCAGTCTCACCCTATCTCCTTTGTGTCAATTATGCAATACATCAGAAACTATAGAATATATTTTTGTTCCAATGTTTGAAATATGAAGATCAAAGAAGCAAGCTGAACGGCGGTTTTGTGTACAAAATTATATCCTAATCCTGGATTTTCTATCTGACTGAATATGCGCGTTACAAAATTGTAATAATCCTTCATTTTTTACTTAAAATCCCTTAACTTCGGCAGTTAGAAGCTTTAATTTTCTTTTATGTTGTTTCTAGTTAGTGTTGTTCAAAATTTTATCTTTCCAATTTTATATTATTATGATCTAGCCGATCAATAGATTCATCTATTCATCGTGTTTATATTTTTCTGCCTATTTCTACACTTTTGGTTTCAAATAAAGTGCAAGTGCTGGGCACCACTTCATTTCATCTAAAATCATATTTAAAATTCAGCACGAGATCTGTCTCATGTGTCATGGACAATCCAAGATAGAAGCTAACGGCTGCTGCGCAGCCACGGAGCTTCACCATAACTCAAATCATCATGTCTCATGTGACAGATTATCATGGATTTACGAATTTTAAGCTTTTTAGTTTTTGATTTTCTTTTTTTTTATCGTTCATCATCACAGTATTTATTATTATTATTATTATTACTATTAATTATTTGCATAGCATTTGAATAAATTGAGAAAAAGCAGCTAGCATGAGCTTAAATCACAAAACACCTATCAAGTAAAATCACAATTCACGGTTTATTTAGGAATTGAGAAAAGTATTTTTCCGTTAAAAATTTAGCAATAAAATTTAGTTCGTAAAAGAAATCCACTACAACTAGATAAAAAATAATAATGAAGACTATAATAAATTAATTAAAGAGGTCAGTTAATAATTAAGACATAATACCGTAAAATGGCTATATTCGAATAAAGCTCCGTCCAGATGGACGAATGGCTTTCGCCAAAGCGTTAAAAACCGATTTGACAGAAAACCGTGCCTTTCTTTCCGGCAAGAGTCGATTTCTTACCCTCATCAAAGCGATCCTATTTATGACCAGCTGTCACTCACAGCCAGAGATAACGCTTGTTTCTCGCGGTCAAATGGAGACGAAATCGATTTGGGGTGACTCTACTAAAATTGTGTTCTCGTCTGGATGGGCTTTAACAGTAAAGCAGTTCCACTTAATCAATGAGGCTTCAGAAATGAATTTCTTTTTCTTTTCTTTTCTTTTTTTATTGCATATACTGAAATATTTTTGCCAGCTATATATAGTCCGACCACCGATAGTGTGGAAAATTGGCAAGCAGCTAACTCGAATAGATTCCAAAAAGTACGTCATAAGAAAGGATTTTAATTGCGATAAAAATAATTTTAATTTTTAATAATTAAAGGTATAGATTGCACAATAGTAAGTGAAAATGAAATGAAAAAAAAAAACTTCCCACTATTATACTTTTATCAATCAAAACCTTTGTGTTATGTAAATCTGACTACCACTCCTAACAAGTCATTGATTCGTTCATTTACGCTTTTTTCGTTCATTTCCACCTAGATTGAAATATCAGTAATGCGAATTGATTCCGACTCCGATTAATGGGACTCGAATGCAACATATTTCAGTTCAGCAATACTTTTAGAATATTTTGTGTGAAAAAAAAAAAAATCACTTTTTAACATATATATAACATCAACGCAAAAATCAAAGGAGAACTGATACGGTGTGACTAGAAACACGACCATTTTGGTCAACAAAAGCCACTATTGATATTCGCTACTCGTAATTTCTATAACAAAACTATCGTAGCATTCGCAATACATGAACCCCGAAGTTCCTCACATTCAGAAGAAAAAAATAAGTTTTTAATTTTATAACTTTATAAAGCTTTTGTCGTACTTTTTATAGATTGTTTTTTTAATTTACCGTTTATCTTTTTTTTTCAATTTGCGTTAAAATTATTTTTACAAATTTTTCATCTTTGTTATAAATATATATTTGTATGATGCTCTGATTTCTATTACATTTCACTTTTTAGTGTAACCTACCCCTTTCGAATCCCAATTTTAGTGAAAAAAAAATCGAAAATGTTTTTGCTGTTTTATTTTAAATATGAGACCTTTAGCTTTCGAAAACAATTTTGGGTTCGTTTCTAGAATCATTAGAAATCTAGATACAACAGTTCAATCGCGAGCTGTTTATCAAAAAATATTCATGCATATATTTTAATTTTTATGTTTATCAATGTTTTATGACCTAATTTAACAAAGCATCAAAAATGTTCTTCGTAAAACATTATTTAAAAATTTTGTTTCTGAACTTGGTCGGTTACCTTAAAATAAAATTCAATGGAAATCAGAGCATCGTGGAGTCTCTGAATTGAGGATTTCTAATGGACCCTCTAATTTTCCAAGCGATTGTTAAAACATTATAAGAGACTTAAATATATTTAACATTACCACTTCTACCATACTGGGCAAGTATAAAAGATAATGAAACGTAACATTGAGATGTATGATGATTATTTGTTGCTCATCATTAATGCATGTCTTTATTGCTTGTGAAAAGAAGTTACGTTAGTTTTACGGGAAGTCTTAGAATGACTATTTTTTTTCAGTATTCTTGTTAGAAATTTTATTGATTGAGACAGATGTAAGGATGCTTTGTTTATCTTCTGGAGGAATTTTAGTATTTCTCGGGGGAGAAGAGGATGAGGATGATATAAAAGAATGAGAAACTGTTTGATAAACAATAATTTCAATTTTAAGGGATCCTGATTTTTAAAACTGATAAGACTCTTCAATACAAAAAGTAAGTATATTAAATTATTATAAGGAAATAAAAGGAAAGTTATTAAGATATTTTTGAATGCCAAGTTGTTCAATTGTAATGCTGAGTGAAGAAAGCATTTCAAGGTTACATACCCATAGATTTTACTGTACCACATAGAAGCTGCTGAGAAAGAAGATTCGTATAGAACTTTGTTGTTAATATTTGTCAGTATCTGATTTCAGAATTGGTACGAGGAAGACTATTTTCTAGCCTTTTTCTAGGTAATAAAATCCATCAATGAAATCTCTCCTGCTTCTCCGAACTACTCACTAGCACTTCTAAAAAATTATTATTTTAAAATCTAAAATGTCAAATAGGCTTGAAAAGTCACAAACAAAATAGTCAAAATTTTACCTTCCAAATTAAGCATGAATGTTCAAACTATTATGCTTTCAGAACACATTCACGATTATTTTCCTATATCAGTAGAACCATTTTGGCTGGTGATATTAATGCTAGTCATACTCAGCGGGGTTGTTATAATAGAAATAATATTGGTAAATAACTAGCTGTTTATGCCCATAACTCTGATTTTGATATTCTAGCTCCTAACTCTTCTACAAAATTTAGTAATTATTCTGCCTTTACCACTGACCTTGCAGTCACGAAAAATTTTCATTTTAACTACATCATTTCCTCTCTTAATGAGGATTCCTCAGATAATAATCCTGTAATTATTAGATTTAAACTTTCCTATGCTAATATCTCTGTTAACAGCAATGTTAGAACTTCTTGGACTAAATTTTCTTCTTTAATTGACTCTAACTTTAATTACTGCTTATAAACTTAACAATGCAACTGAAATTGATAATGTTACTGAAAATCTGACTAAAATAATTATTGATGCTTTCAATGCAGCCTCGAAAAAATGTATTACTAACAACTGTAGTTATCTTCCTCCGCACATTAAAACCTTAATCACTAACCGTAATCATGCACGTAAAACCAGGTAAATCTTTGGAGATCCGCGAAGTGAGACTAATTATAATCACTCACATGCTTTGCTGAGACGAGCTATTGCTCTTTATAAATATGAAACTTGATAGACACCTGCAAATTGTAAACTGTGAAGATGGCTCTTTCTGGTCTTTCCCCAGGACTTTTAAACTTAAACATACTCCCATTAGAACCCTATGTGAGATATATGTTGTTGGTATATACTATGCTGGTATCCTACAATTCCCTAGCCACCATTGACAGTCAAAAAGCTGAAACTTCAATAATAGTTTCTTGAGAGCAGTATCCATAATCATGATACTGAATATCTTGTTGAGCCTACTATCACTAATTTTATTAATACTTATTGAAACTTTGAAACTCCAATCACTAAAGCGTTTTTCATTATTAATTGTATTTCCTCTCTGAAAATTAACAAAACTCCTGGAATGAATAAATTACTAATAAAATATACAAACCCTTCCTTACAAAAATAATACTTGAGATTTATAAAATTATTGGTTCTATTCTTTATGCTGGATATTATCCTATGTCTTGGAAAACAGCTAGAATTCTCCCAATTTTTAAACCTGGAAAGGATACTACTTCTACTATTAATTACAGACCAATTTTTTACTCTCTTCTATTAGTAAACTAAATGAAAATGTCATCCTGAATCTCTTTAAAAATGAGTCAAATCAAAAGAACCTTCTCACCCTACAGCAATTTGGATTCACCGAAAAACTTTCTACAACTCATCAGCTCTACATTCTCACAGAAAATGTTACTGAAGGAGTTTCCTGGGAATATTAAACTGCTGAAATTTTTTTCTTGATGTGTCCAAGGCTTTTTTTCTGGGATAAAGAACTGATTTACAAACTAATTTCTTACAATTTCTCTCCTTATTTAATTCAAGTAATTCTAACTGCCAACGACCATACCATGATGAATATACAGGTTCTCGTTCGATCACCGAAGTCTAGCATCATCAGGCGCGGTCATTATTTGGGAGGGAGACCATCTGGGGACAACGCGTGCCGTTGCCATTCAAAATTAGCCTGGTGGCCGAGTGACTAGCGCTCGGTGCCCTAGGTTTCGGGTTCAAGTCCCAGCTGTCCATGGATGCTTGTAGTGGCTCGGAATCCACTTTAAACCGTAGGTCTCGGTCTAATATGACTGTTGGGCGTTCGGCTAACAAACCTAACCCCTTAAAAACAAAACATATCGAAATCTGTCATTAGGGCAGATGGCCTGATAAAGAGGAATTCCTATCTATTCCTATCTTTATGACTTTGTTGCAGCAGTAGAGAATGCTAATTCCTCAATTTGTGATATTCATGCTGGTATACCCCAGGGCTCTATTCTAGGCTTTTTCCTTTATAATATTTATATCAACGATATTCCGCAAAAAACAATATCAAAATTAGTCTATATGCTGACGACACTGCAATCTTAACGCAAGGTCGGAAAACTTGCCCCATCCAGGAAAATTTGATAAATTACATCATTGTTTTAGAAAGAATTTTTATAACAGGTGGGCTGACACATAGATGGCGCTACTAGTATTAAATCCATATAATTTCTAGTTAGCCCTAACCTTCAAAAGACACGTTATAAATTTGACAGCTGTTGCACTATTAGTATGTGAATTATAGCATTTTCAGTGACGCAACTTTTTTAGTTTGAAAAAATGGATAAAAAGAAATTTCGTGTGTTAATAAAGCATTGCTTTTGGCGAAAAAAAAAAAATACTATTGAAGCCAAGGCTTGGCTTGATAAACATTATTCGGACTTTGCAATAGGAAAATCAACCGTATTGAAGCGGTTTGCTAAATTTAAACGAGGCGAAATGAGCACCGAGGACGATGCACGCAGTAGACGCCCTAAAATGTTACCGACAAAAACATAAAAAAGTCCACAAAATAATTTCTGATAACCGTAAAGTGAAGTTGATTGAGATAGCTGAGACCCTAAAGATATCAAAGGAACGTGTTGGACATATCTTGTATGAATATTTGGATATGCGAAAACTCTGTTCAAAGTGGGTGCAGCGTGAGCTCACAATCGATCAAAAACAACAACGAATTGATTATTCTAAGCAGTGTTTGGAGCTGTTCAATCGTAATAAACCCGAATTTTTGCGTCGATATGGGACAATGGATGGAACATGGCTCCATCATTTCACACCGGAGTCCAATCGACAGTCAGCCGAGTGGACTACACGTGATGAACCGACTCCAAAGCGTGGAAAGACGCAAAAGTCGGCTGGCAAGGTTATGGCATCAATATTTTGGGATACGCATGATATAATATTCATTAACTATCTTTTTTTCTTTCTAATGCAGCTGGCAAATACTTTAGACAGCTTGGTCTTGGATGCCTTAAGGCAAGCGCTGCACAGACGTACTCACTTTGCATGACCCAGGAGGCGCGTGTAACTTGAAGATAAGCCACGGACGCGGAGTAACAATGCCCCCGCAACGCTCTACGATCCTATTAGATCGGAACCTACTTTTAAAGTGAATTCAGAACCACTACAAACAACCATGGCACCGCCGGGACTCGAACCCGAAACCTATGGTACCTAGCGGCAGAGCGCTAGTCACTCGGCCATTCAGGCCCTCATCATTGACTATCTTAAAAAGGGAAAAACCATAAACAGCGACTATTACGTAGCGTTATTGGAGCGTTTGAAAGACGAAATCGCGGAAAAACGGCCTCATTTGAAGAAGAAGAAAGTGCTGTTTCATCATGACAATGCACTGTGTCGCAAATCAAGGAAAACGATGGCAAAATTGCATGAATTGGGCTTCGAATTGCTTCCGCATCATCCGTATTCTCCAGATCTGGCCCCCAACGACTTTTTCCTGTTCTCAGACCTGAAGAGGATGCTCGTTGGACAGAAATTTCGCGCCGATGAAGGGGTAATCGCCGAAACTGAAGCCTATTTTGAGGCTGAAGACAAATCGTACTATAAAAATGGTATCGAAAAATTGTATGACCGCTATAATAGTTGTATCGCCCTCGAAGGCAACTATATTGAATAATAAAATTAAATTCTATAAAAAAAAAAAAAAGAATTTTTCTATGCTAGCCTACGAACTTTTCAGCCCATCTGGTAATTGGAAGATAAAATTAAATGTAGATAAAATTGAAGCAGTTCTTTTCACTTGCAAAAAATCCTATAACCTCCTTAATTTTAATATCTGTAATAATTATATCCCCCGGCCAAAAAGAAAGTAAGTACTTCTGAATTATCTTGATAGTAAACTTAACTACAGATAACATATCTACAATCTTAGAAATAAATTCAACACTCAATTTAGAATTCTCTATCCTTTAATCATTATAAATCTGCTTTACTTCTTAATCTCAAAATTTTAATTTATCTTTCTTATCTACGTCCAGTTTTAACTTATTCAAGCCAAGTTTGGGGTTGCGTAGTGTTATTTAAAATCCATACGGCAAAATAAAAGACGATAATCAATTTTCACATTTACAACATCTTTTTTATTTAATTTCTAACGCCAACTACGTTCTGTTTTTCATTCTAGCGGGAAAATTCCCTTTTTTAACAGTGAAAGTAGAAGTCGTTCAATTTGTATTCCATTTTCCATCAATAGCTGTCGCTACATCACTCCCCTACCAGTAACAAAGTTACGTTACTTTGAAAATGGTAGAAGAATTAATATATCTATACAAATATTAGCGAACAAATACACATTGATGCAAATTTAAATTGCACAAAATAAGTACATATACAATTACATATAAACATTTACATACAATAAATCAAGTTAATTTTTAAAATGGACATGGACGAATTATAATTTTGAAGAAAAGTCAATAATGTCATTGAAACGAACAGGAAGTTTTACTTGTCTTCCACAACGTGTTGTTGTGTTTGGTTGTGCAACTTGCTGACTTGGTATAAATGTTTGCTCACTCGGCACAGATGTATGATCATTTGATGACGTTGGATTCAGAAGTTCATTAGGTTGTAACACATATGCCGGTTTTAATCTATCCACGGAAATATTAACTTGTTTATTTTTAATTGATAGAAGAAAGTTTTTAGGGGATCTTTGCAATACCAAATAGGGTCCTTCATATGGGGTTCTAAGGTTTTTAACTCTGTCAATTCGCAGAAACACATTTGAGCACGTATACAAATCTTGTGGAATGAAGATCTTTTGTTGACATTTGTTTTTGGATTGGTATGGTTTTAAGTCGGCCATCTGTTTTCGGAGATTGCTTACAAAATTATCATCAGATATTGGCAATCTGGATTCTTCAAAGAATTCGCCTGGTAATTTAATAGTTTTGCCATAAACCATTTCAGCTATTGTATACTTACAGTCCTCATGTAGAGCAGCTCGCAAACCCATAAGAACCGTTGGTAATGTGTCCGTCCAACGAACGTTGTTAAGACATCTAATAGCTATTTTCAAGGTACGGTGAAGACGTTCAACTTTTCCATTACTCTGAGGATGATAAGAAGACGTATGGTTTACTTTAACACCACATAGCGCAGCTAAACTTCGAAATAGTTCTGAAATAAATTGAGTGCCTCTGTCAGTAATAACACAAGTAGGTACATCAAATCGGGTAATCCAATGCTCATAAAAAGCTTTTGCTATACTTTCTGCAGTGATATTTGATAACGGTACCACTTCCATCCAAGAGGTAAACCGATCAATACACGTCAAGCAGTATGTGTATCCATTAGAAGGTGAATAAGGTCCAATTAAATCTATATGAACGACACTAAATCTCTCATCTGGTGCTTGAAATTGTGAATATTCTGATTTTGTATGTTTAGTTATTTTATTTTTCTGACAGTTGATGCAAGTTTGAGTCCACTGTTTAACATCTTTTTCATATTTGACCAAATGAATCTTTTAGTTATTTCTTTTACAGTAGTTCGAATTCCAGAATGAGCTAAACTGTGAATTGTATTAAATATTGTCATTCGAAAATTTTTTGGTATGAATGGTCTGATACTGGAAGTAGAGGTATCACAATACAAGAGCTTTCCTGATGGCAATTGGTGTTCTTTAAAATCTAATGATTTGGAATGTAATTTCAATTGTTGCAGTTCATCATCATTAATTTGTGCATCTGCTATCAAGTCATAATCAACAATAGGTGAATCGATGTCCTCAATTCTAGACAGTCTGTCTGCTACCACATTGTTTTGACCACTGATATGGTATAGGTTAGTAGAGAATTGTGAGATATATTGTAGGTGTCCTAGTTGCCTGGGGGAGGCTTTATCATTGTTTTGCTTAAAAGCAAATATTAACGGCTTATAATCAGTATAAATATCGAAATCTCGACCTTCAAGTAAATGCTTAAAATGTTTAATGGATAAATATATACTCAAAAGTTCACGGTCATAAACGCAGTAATTTTTCTGAGCATCATTAAGTTTTTTAGAAAAAAATGCAATTGGCTTCCATCCATTTGGTTCTTTTTGTTGAATAACTGATCCAATAGCCCAATCAGATGCATCTGTAAGAAGTGCCAGAGGGTAATCTGAGTTGGGATATCCCATTAACGCTATTTGAGCAACATCTTGTTTGCATTTTTCAAAACTTTGTCTAGTTTCATCGGTCCAAGGTATTTGGCGTCGATCTTTTTGTAGATCCTTTCAAAAGTTCATGTAGAGGGCTTGAGTTTTTGCGGCATTATTTATATAATTACGATAAAAATTGATCATTCCTAAGAAGGAACGTAATTCGTGCATAGTTTCTGGCAAAGGATAATCTATGATAGCTTTGATTTTTGAGGTTGAGGTTGTGAGCCTTCCGCAGATATTTGATAGCATAAAAAATCTATTACAGGTACTCCCAAAACTGATTTGCTAATATTAATCCATAGACCATATTTATCTAAACGCTGAAAAACTATTTTAAGATGTGAACGATGTTCTTCCTCGCAAGAAGAGGCGATCAACACATCATCTAAGTATGGAAGCACAAAGTCTAGACCATAAAGAACTTCATTTATAAACCTTTGAAATGTTGTTGGAGCATTTTTTGAGACCAAAACTCATCACATTGAATTGATAAAGTCCAAAAGGTGTGATGATGGCAGTTTTTGCCTTATCTACATCTGCTACAGGAATGTGATAATATTCTTTAGTAATGTCAATTTTAGAAAATACAGTTTTATTAGTTAAAATATGTTGAAAATCCTGGATTCGAGGTATGTTATATCGATCAGGTATAGTTAAATCATTCAATCTTCTATAATCACCACACGGACGAAAAGAACCATCTTTCTTTGTTACTATATGTAATGGACTTGCCCATTCTGAGCTAGATGGACTAATAATGTTATTGTCTAGCATATATTTAAATTCTCTTTTAGCAATTTCCAACCGTTTTGGATCTAATTGTCTTGCTTTACAATTAAAAGGTTGTCCTTTAGTTATAATATGTTTTACATTATGTTTAACATTTGAATTAAGGTACACGAACACCTTCGAAGGAATTTTTTTGAAATTGTTGAAATTTTTTATCTTTGTACACATTTTTGGATTGAATGTATCTAAAAACTAATGATTTCACATAAAAAAAAATTTCATTATTATTTTTTTTAAATTTTTATAAGCTAAAATAATTTAATAAAATAATTTTTATAAGCTTTTTAAGTGATAAAAACATTATTTAATGATTTTTATTTATATTAGAATAAGTCTTACAGTCAATATTGAGGAAATAATAAAGGTAAACATATTGAAACTATCATTTCCTGTTACGAAAATCGTACTTCCGGTTCAAAAATTCGTCAACAATGGAAGTTTAAACTAACACAACTCTAGTTCTAAAACAGATAGAAACAAACTGTAAAGATATTTAGAAAGCTTAAAATACAAGCTTTTCAAAAAATGTAAAAATTGCAAAATCGAAATTTTGGTCGAAAACCGCGTTTTAAAGGTGTTCGTGTACCTTAAGAAAATTTGGTTTTGTTATATTGGGATACATAGAAAATATATCAGAATATTTACATAAGCTGCTCGTTGTATTTACACTTTCATTAATAGAGATGGGTGCAATGTCTCCATAAACTGAAAGGTTAGTTACACCATCAATTAATCTTTTATGCTTGATATCAATTAATAAATTGAACTTGTTTAAAAAATCTGCACCTAGTATAGGTTTACTAATTTTGGCCACAATAAACGGAATTGAAATTCTCGGCGCAAACCCAGATCAAGATTTAAAATTTCTGTACCAAAAGTATCGATTGCGGTATTATTTGCAGCATATAATTTATAGTCACTAATAAATTTGTGTTTAGAAGTATAAGGAATAAGACTTACGTCCGCTCCACTGTCAACCAAAAAGCGTAAACCCGTTTTTTTTTGTCGTTGACAAATAGACGGTATTGACGGCAATGTTTGGTATTTTCAGCAGCAGAGTCTGCCGTTAATTCTGTTGCTGATTCTGGTTTTCCGAAGGATTATTTTTCCATGCACATGGAGCTTTGCATTTATCAGGAAAACATTTTTCTCGAAAACGAAAATGGTAATAACAGTATTGGCCAGAAGGATTGTAAGAGCGATCGCGAGACTTACTTCGATGAGAAGAAGAGTATCGACCTCTATGTCTTGATTGGGAACGAGAGTTCCTTGTGACACTCAGTTTTTCAAGTTTATTATCCAAAGATGCAATTTGTTGTTGTACCTCAGTTATGGCATCTGATCCTGATGAAACATTATTGTTTACACAGTAAAGTCCTTGTTTTGGTTGCATTTCAAGAATACGATCAGCCATTAATGAGAGTTTCTCAATTCCTTCATCACTAACTAGTAAAATATTCCTCATGGAATCAGGCATTTTTGTAGAAATAATGTTGTTATCACTTTGTCAGTAATTCCATCAGTAGCCAGGTTTCTCATTTTTTGTAAAAGTTGACTGGGTTTAAGATCTCCCAAATCAAGTCCTGTAAGTAGTCTCTGATGTCTCTATTTTCGCTTTCTTTAAAAGTATTCAGCAAACGTTCTTTAGCAGCGGTATATTTTGTTCTATTATAATCACTTATAATGTCCCACAAACTTTCAACCAATTTCGGTTCTAATTGCGAAACTAAGTAGTTGAATTTTGTATCCTCGGCTGTTATTCCACAAATTGAAAACTGTACTTCAACTTGGAAGAACCATATTTCTGGTTTTTCTGTCCAAAAAGGAGGTATTTGGACACTTACCAGCGCCACTTCATCTTTTTTCGCCGATTCATTTGTTTCAATCATTTTGTAAATAAATCACAGTTTGCAAACAATTCACGGGTCACCAAGTATGTGGCGGCTTTGTAAAGGTTGCGTAGTGTTATTTAAAATCCATACGGCAAAATAAAAGACGATAATCAATTTTCACATTTACAACATCTTTTATTTAATTTCTAACGCCAACTGCGTAACGCCAACTACGTTCTGTTTTCTTTCTAGCGGGAAAATTCCCTTTTTTAACAGTGAAAGTAGAAGTCGTTCAATTTGTATTCCATTTTCCATCAATAGGTGTCGCTACAGGGTTCTGTTGCACGTATTAAATTTGAAATCATTCAGAGGTTTGAGAACAAAACTTTTAGAATGTTAAAAAATTCATTCTGGTACTTTCGTGACGACGATATTAGATGTGTTCTCTCGATTCCAAGTTTAAGACAATTTGTTCTCCAAATTTTTGCTAAATTCTATAATAATATGCGAAACGTCAATAAACCAATTTTAAATATCCTACAAAATTACGATTATGATATTTCTTCCTGCAAACATAGCAAAAGACCTCGCACTGTTCTAAATATTTTACATTCATTCCAAATGCTTTTCTTAAGTTATGATTTTCTCCATTTAATTTAATATTTTTCTCCTCTTGCCCTACTCCCACGCATTGATCCTTTGCTTCATCCATTACTCCTGCTCTGTCTGATTTATTACCCACCCACCCCAATTGTCTCGACGAAAAAAAGTTCGCTTTTCTTTTTAGGCTATTTTTCTCCTAATCCGATCTTTGCTCATTCTGCTTTATTTTTCGATTATATGCAACATTTCATCAACATTTACACTCCATTTAATTCTTTTTTTTTTTTTTTAAATTTTTCAGTTTCATTTATTTATTTAAAAAAAAATTGTTTTTAATTAACGTTAACTTCATATTGTAATTTTAAAAAATAATCAAATAATCTTTTTAAAAAGGGCATTTATTTATCTTTCATTTCTTATTAACTCAAAGGACATGAGACTAGCGCTATGTTTCAACATTTAATAATGAAGGAGCTGGAAGATGCTATTCATCCAAGGATCTCGGTATTAATCTTGAATAAGAGAAATCCAAGATTATGCCCTTGGCGATCATGCGGCCTGATGGCCAATTGGCTAGCGCTCTGGCCTTGGGAACCACAGGTTTCAGGTTCGAATCCTCCCGGTAGCATGGATGTCTGTTAATGATTTGGAATCCACGTTAAACTGTAGGTCCCGGTCTAATTAGCCTAAAGTGTGCTCAAAATGACCGTAGAGCAACAAACTAAATTAAAACTTGGCGGTCATTGTAAAGTGATATTATTTGGAAAATTTCATCAAAAAATAAACTTATAAATGTTTAAATGTTTAAATTCAACACTGAATATTGTTTAAATGCGACATCAGGGCAGACAAGAACAGCCAATTATATAAAATATAAGTAAAGTATCTGGCATTTTCTTCAATACAATAACAAGAGAACAAAACAAAGTGAAACTTCAACGCAGGAGGATACTTGTAGTTTATATTAGGGGTAAGATATTAGGAGTAATATCATTATAATTGTGTTTCTGCTTTAAGATTTGAATAATTATAATAAATGAAATTCATTGTTTTTTATTGCCTTGACTAATTTTAATACAGGCATTATTAAATTTTCGTCATTAAATTGCATTAGATTTTAACTGCGTCACTATTATTTGTCCTACTCATAGCATTTTGACTGCGAATGGTTTTAAATCCTAATACCATGTCAGAAACTAAATCCTTTAAAGAAAGAAGAAGCTTCTGTAAGTATAGTTTTTAATATTCATTTTAATGAAATAGCTGTGAATTTTATCTTTTGTTTTGTCATAAGCGTTGTTTAAATGACTTGTAGCTGAAATGAGATTGCGGAATATCTTCTGAAATTGGATGAATTTATAAATAAAATTTGATGAATTTAAAATAAAAATTATGAAACCTTCCGTCCATTTATATTTTTTGTGATGGATTGTAATAATATTCGCCATATGGTGATAATAACATTCTGTAATTATACAATAGACTTCTTACTGTTAATTAATTTATCAGATTTATATAATAAAATCAATTGATCAGATGTTTAGTTGTTGTAATGAGCCTATTAAATTAAAATTAATATTGGGGAAAAATCTCATTTGCATCTTGCAAATGATATTCAGTTATGATTATTATTGTTTATAAGCTCTATTACAAAATTTACATTTATTGATTCCTATTTCAATATTCATTAATTTATATTTTTAGTTAATAGTTAATAATAGTTTTATATTTTTAGTTTTTAATTTATATTGCTTTTGCTTCTGCATCTTATTTTGCTTATTGAATTTTTATAATATGATTATTCTTATCATTTGCTATGGTTTAATATACATAACTGAAATAAAATCAATTAAAGTTATTTATTAAACCTCTATCATATAACAGCCTGAATAATTCCATATGAAAACCAAATTCATTTTCTATGCAAATGTATATTTTTGTACAAATTTATAAATTATTATAATTAGCTGTTTGATATGATAGCAATTTGAATAAATGTGTTGCGTTGAGTTGTTAATTTTGAATAGAAAATTACATAACTATGCATAAATTTATTCTATAGTATGCAGTTTTAATATTTTTTCCATCCTCATTGGAAAGGATGTTTTTTTGTTTATTTCATTTTAACCTTTTAAAATTTACCATGCATGGCCAAATAAAAAATGATTTCATTTTCATCTCTCTAACTTTGTTATGCACGAACAGGTTACTACCTTTCTGGACAAAAATTAATTTGATTCTATGGTATCTGTTAAAGTAATAACATATGGTATGCATAAGCTTTTATGAAATTTTATAATTACATTTGCCTGAAAGTGTCCTTTCTGCAAAAACCCTAATTTTGAGAGAGTGTTATTGGATTGTATGAAAAAAAAAAAGTTAAAATGGGCATAGTTTCTAAAAGAAGCAATAAATAATTTAATGTTATTACAGAATCAGTTAAGGATAAATTGTGTGTAGTGAAGTCAAATTTCTTTTCTTTTGCTGCTAGCTATTGCAACTTTTTTACCAAATATAACTTGGACAAGACATGCCTTTTCTTATAGGAAATATTTTTCAACTAGTGAAGCACTGGCTATCGCTTTATAATATTTTTTAAGGTGATAAGTAAAAAGCATAATATGTATTGAAAAGTTAGGAAATTTAATTTTGAGAAAATAATCTATTAAATTTCTCATTAAAATCTCATTAAATTTATTGCTGTTTCAATTTAGAATTAAAGGGTTTACGAATACCTCAGAAATTAATGTATTAGTTTTAATATTTAGACATTTATTATTACTGTGATAGAAAAATATTATACTTTTGTTAGGAATGCTTATTGCTTTGGCCTAAAAGAAATAGTACTACATGAGCAAAAAAAAAAAAATGCTTAATGAGATTCAAGCTTATGTTGTTATACCTTTCTTTAGTAAATAAAATTGATAGCAAAAAATGTGGCTCATTTTTTTTTCAGTTTAAATTATTTCTAAAATATATATCATTCAAATCTTTGTTAGAATTAAAAAATATTTATGCAATATATATTTATACTTTAAAAAGTGTGTCAAACTATGAAAATGTATAGAAAATTTGGCAAATTACGTTGTTCTCACAAGGATAAATTTTTACATGATGAGGATTTTCAATTAATAAATGCATTTAAGTTGAGAACATGAAAGATAATTGTTATATGTCTCAGATATTCATTAGTATTCATTTTTCTTCACTTAACCCTGAAAAAAAATGATATACATGAAGTCCTTACAACATAAGAGATTTAGCAGTAATATCTAGAATGAGGTGCGAATTGTACTTAGAAGAGCAAAGATAACAAAAGCTATCTGGTTCATCACAAAACAAGAGGGCAGCTATAACAGAAGAAATTCACTTTTTAAAAAGTTCTGCATTGAAAAATGTTACAATTAAAAGCATCAGCAGATGCATATACTGAGAAAGCTGAGCTTTCTTAAAACATTTTCTATTTTCTTAACATAATTGTTTAAAAAAATGAACTTAATATGTTTTGTTAAGCAGATTGAGGAAATTAGAATTGGCCAACTGTATAAAATCTTTATCAACTATGTAAGGATTTTATATAGTTGATCATTAAATAAATAAAAAGTTAAATATATTTCTTTTCTTTTTTTTAAGTGCTTTTTTTCATGATTATTTAGTTTGAAGAAATAAATTGAAATTTTGAATTAAAAATAATGAATGTGAAATTCTGAAACTTTCTTCAATCAGATATTAAAATTAAAGTTTATTAAGTATATATTTTAATTATATAGTAAAAGAGTCAAGTTAATTTTATGTTAATTAAACTTGAATAAAATAGCTAATTAAAATTAAATTGTGATTAATTGAAATATAATTTACTTTCACCTATAAATTTTTTTCTTGTGGAATTCGTTTAAAAGTCCAAGATTCATTTAGAAAATTATGAAGAAAAAAAGAGAAAATTAAGGAATGTTTATTGACCTTTTTGGTCAATAAAACTTTTTAATTTTCTCTTTAAAAATCTATAAACCTTGAATTTGCATTAGTTTCATTAAGAACATTATTTAGAATATAAAGTGAATTCTAAAATTAAGAGATTAATAGTTTTCAGATTTGTTAATCACTTACCTTTACTTTGTTTAATAATATGGATATATTTACTTAGAATATTTTCCTTTTACAGCTCAAAGGAAAAGAGATGTCGAACAGATTCGAGAGCAACATCCAAATAAAATTCCTGTAAGAAACAAAGTTTTTTTACAATGATGTTTTAAGTACTTCTATTATATTTAATATAATTTTCAATTTTTTAATATCAAATTTCAATTCATTGCCAAATATTCTATTACATAAGTTTGTTATTCCCAATATTCTATTATTAATTTTTATGTTTATATTTAAATCTATAAGAAAAAACATTTTCTTACTTTGGTATCTTAGGTTTTAGTTATCAATTTTTGACTATTGAAATTTGTATTAAATATTAAAAATTTAGGAAAAACAAATTAGTTTTTTTTTTATGATTTACTGTATACTTTAATGATTTTATAGTAGTATAATTAATCAAATCAAATCAAATTAAAACTTTTGTTGTATAATTTCAAAATACAGTGTTCACATACTTTTTTAACATTTTTGAATCTATATAAAAACAAAGATTTTATTTTCTAACATGCTCAGTGTGATAGCCCCTTTGTTATACTATCATTCTAAGGTTGGTTTGATTTTGTTCCTTCTCTATAATCTCTCAGAATTCATCCAATGTTTTGATATTCCTTTATACAGAGCTTGCTTTAAAAGCACAACTGCAAATTCATAGCAGATACATCGAGGGATTTGGGTGGAATGCATTTAAATGAATAGCTTCAATTCCTATTTCATTTCTCGCTTTTTCCAAGTATAGATTTAGAGGTATGACTGATAGCTTTATCCTGATAAAGCTTAACACAGGGTTGATTGTTAGGTAAAGTGATGGAATGCCCTTTTGAAATTTGTGTTAAAACATATTTCTGATGGTAATCCATGTTAATTTTGACATTTTTATACTTTCATTATTTTAAGTTTTCCATCATAAGATAACTTGGTTATAATCATAAAATCTTTAGCAAATCTTTCCTTGTTTTCTCTGTACTAATATTTTAGGCCTTTTTTGGTAGGTAATCAATCTTTTCTATTACAATCAGATAAATACACCCAAACCTCATTCATTGTAACTACATATTTCTATTTTTCATTAAAATAATTTTCCTACAAAAATTTCCATATACTCTTAAGCTGCAAAACATGTTTTGCATTAGCCAGTTTTTATAATTTGGTTTATAGTTTCTATCAAGATGTATAAAGATTTTCCAATAGCTATTTTGTAGAGGGAGGAGGGATTTGTTGAGATAATAGTTTATATAAAATAAGAGGTGTAAGTACTTTTGTTGGATATTAATTTTTTACTCATTTTTTCGAAGTCAAATTTAATTTTTGGCATTTCTTTACTTTTTCCTTAATTATATCACTTACTTTTATTCATTGAAATATTAAAATCATGCTTTTTATATCTTTTTTTTTTAAATAAACGAATAAAAAAGCATTTCTCTTTGTAAAGAGGAAAAATATAGCTTTTAATGTATAGTTTATTTTTCAGTGACACATTAATAAAGCAAAAAGAATAATTATTCGAACTGATGCCATTCAGATGGGGTTTTTCCCTTTACTCATTTAAATTTAATTCAAGGAGAAAGTCAAAATCATTAAAAAAATGTTTGAACACCCTACCATATATATATATATATATATATATATATATATATATATATATATATATATATATATATATAATTTCCAATGGCAGATTATGAAAAGTTTCAGCAAAAAAAAAAAAAAAACCCAATGAGAAAAAAAAAAAACATACAACAACAAAATAATACAACAAAACATGCTGAAACAGAGTTCATATATATATATATATATATATACACTGAAGTGACAAAAGTCATGGGATAGCAATATGCAAATTTTCAGATGGCAGTAGCATCGCGTAGAACAGGTATAAATGCGCAGTGCTTTCGCAGAGCTTTCATTTCTGTTCAAGTTATTCATGTGAAGAGGTTTTGACGTGATGATGATCGCACGACGGGAATTAACAGACTTTGAACGCGGAATGTTAGTTGGAGCTAGACGCATGGGTCATGCCATTTCGGAAATCGTTAGGGAATTCAACATTCCCAGATCCACTGTGTGAAGAGTGTGCCGAGAGTATGAAATTTCAGGCATAACATCCCACCATGGACAGCGCAGTAGTCGACCGCCTGCACTTAACGACCGAGACTGGCGAAGTCTGCAAAGAGTCGTAAATTCTAACAGACAAGCAACACTACGTCAAATAACCGCAGAAATCAATGTGGGACGTACAAGGGACTTGTCTGTTAGAACTGTGCGGAGAAATTTGGCTTTCTTGCGCTATTCCAGCAGAAGACCGACTCGAGTGCCTTTACTGACAGAACGACATCGCTTGCAGCGACTCTCGTGGGCACGAGAGCATATCGGTTGGTCCCTAGATGAATGGAAAACCGTGGCCTGGTCCGATGAGTCACGATTTCAGTTGGTAAGAGCTGATGGTAGGGTTCGAGTGTGGCGCAGACCCCACGAAGCCATGGACCCAAACTGTCAGCAAGGCACTGTTCGAGCTGGTGGTGGCTCCGTAATGGTGTGGGCTGTTTTTCATAGCATGGACTTGGTCCTCTGGTGCGACTGGACCAAACATTGGAAATGCTTATGTTCAGCTACTTGGAGATCACTTGCAGCCATTCATGGACTTCATGTACCCAAACAACGATGGGATTTTTATGGATGACAATGCGCCATGTCACCGGGCCACAACTGTTCGCGATTGGTTTAAAGAACATTCTGGACAATTCCAACGAATGATCTGGCCGCCTAGATCGCCCGACATGAATCCCATCGAGCATTTATGGGACATCGAGAGGTCTGTTCGTGCCCAAAATCCTGCACCATCAACGCTTTCACAATTATGGACTTCTATCGAGACAGCATGGCTCAATATTCCTGCAGAAGACTTCCAACGACTTGTTGAGTCCATGTCACGTCGAGTTGCTGCACTTCGCCGGGCGAAAGGAGGGCCGACACGATATTAAGAGGTATCTCCCATGACTTTTGTCACTTCAGTGTGTATATATATATATAAATAAAAAGTATACATACATAATTCTTGTGAGTGTAATTCTTTGATCTGTAATAGTTTTTGTAATTTTAAATCTGTGTTAAATTAACCGATGAAAAGTAATTTTATTTTCATACCAGAATCAAGTTGGATTTTAAAATGTTTAAAATTTCTCTCTTTTTCCTTCTAAATGCTTAAAAAGGCAAATGTCAAAAATTTGATTGCCAATTTAGAGGAAATTTCGCCTTATTTCAGCTTTTTATTTACAAAATTTTTAAATACCAATGTATTATGATATTACCTTATTTAAATAACATTGTAATTGTATACAAAGAATTAGTAAGCTTTTATATACATCTTTAAAATAGGGTTACATCAAGAGATTTAAAGTTGCTCTTGAAAGGCTTTTTGTCTTGGTTTTCTAGAGCAAGATTTGTATGATGATTTCTGAAATCTAGACATATTCTACTCTAGTCATTTAATTTTTTTGTCCATGGGTCTGGAATTTTCTAATTAACTGAAAAAGGCTGAAATCACAATGTAATGTAGGCTGAATCACAATGAATAGACTGAAATCACAATGTAATCTTTACATTTCTATTTGTAGCAGGTCTTTGTGATGTGGAAAATGTGAATGAGAGAGAATTTGAGTCACTTCTTTTGTTCTAATTTCTTATTATTAATTTTATTTTCAGACATAGCATAGTAGTATTCTAGCTATGGCAGTTTTCTTGTCAACAGATTCTTTTGAAAAAAACAGGAGAATTTTCTGTTCATTTTTTGCCTTTTTTTTATTTTTTTTATTTTTATTTCCTCAGCTGGTAAAAAAATTATGATTGTTCTTTTCATTTGCAAACCTTTTATACTGTATTACCATTATGTATAATAATTTTACATAACCGAAAATTTTAAATTTAATAAAAATTTACATTCAATATTTGAAAAAAATTGTAATTAGTTTCATTATATGATAGGTTATCATTGAAAGATATTACGGTGAAAGATTGCTGCCATTGCTGGATAGAAGTAAATTTCTTGTTCCTGATCATATCACTGTTGGTGAGCTTAGCAACATTATAAGGTAATTTTTACTGTTTAAAATCAAATTTCAGAATTCTTAAAATATGTAAAACTGTGATTTTCTGTAATTAAAAATTAAGTAAAAAAAGTATGAATTATTCATCTGTCTATTTAAATAATTAATTATATAATATAAATTAATAAACTATATAATTATATAATTCATTAATTAAAGACATAAGCATATTTTTATGTAAATATTATTTTGTTTAATTTAGGAGTGATTTTATTTGCAATAAAAATAATTTTAGTTTTTAACAATTTAAATTTTAGATTAAATATTAAAAGAAAAACTAGATGAAAAAAAAAAATTCCACGCTTACTTTTTTTTTCACACTTATACTTGCAAAGCAGTTTTGCACTGCATATGTCTAACTAGCATACTTGACAAGTCATTGATTTCTTTGTTTTTATCATTAAACTGAATTTTTACCATTTCACACAATCTGTTATTGGTCTATACATATTTCCTAAGACATATATGCATGTGTGTGTTTGAATAGGTATATCTGCATGTGTAGCCATATGTGGATAAAGATGAAAACTTAAATATGCATTGAGGGCATTCATAAATTAATCTGTATCTATTTTGAAGATAAATACAACAAGGTATTTAAGCCTATGTATATGAATGTGTGTGTATTTGTGTGCAATATATATGTAATGTACATGTGCCTGTATGTATATTGTATATTTATTTGTGCATATGTATGTACACATGTGTGTGATTGTATGTGTGTGTATAAGTAGATATGGTTGTATGTATATGCATATCTTTGTAGGCGTATACTGGGTTTTTTTTTTATATAAAGGACAGCCTAATTTTGAAATGACTTAACTGCAAAAGAGTGATAGACATAAAGATAAAACAAATGGTGTGGTGGATAGAAACATTTGAAATTTTTAATAAACTGGTTTAATAAAAGTATTACTAGTTATAATATTGACTAATAGAAGGTGCTGCAATCTCAGTGCAAAGTCCTTTAAATAGTCGGTAAATTGCGTTTATTAAACTAATTAAATTGCAATTAATTAAATTGCAATGTATTTGATATGGCCTCAGTGAGGAGCAGTAAAAAGATGCAAGCAAAGTTTGAAACCACCTGCTGCAATATCTACTGAAAGGCATGCACATGCCTCATAAATGAATGTTCAAGCTGTTTTTAACATTTGAGGATTCTTAGTGCAAACAGTGTCCTTCAAATGACCAAAAAAAAGAAGTTGCAGGGATTGCATTTCAGGGAGAATAGAGGTCATTCTATGTCAATGTCTGTCACATGGAAATAATTTAGAGCAATGATTGTCACTGAAGTATTCCTCAAAGTCAAACACTGAAGTACAATTGGTCAAGTACCGTAAACCACGCACTATTTGGTGAATGCTTGGGAGTGGCAACAAATTGTTTTAAAATGTGAATAAAGTAGAATGAGTTCATTTCTCTCATGAAAAGGGCTCATTTACTGGATAGTGCAACAACCTGGCAACAGAATTGAGAAGTCGGAGAAATCAAGGAAAAGTCTGGGAAATTCGTAAAAATATCTAAAAATCGGGAAAAATTACTGATGACAGCATTTTGCTCCAAACATGCTTGCAATTGACGATTTTGTAGGATTATTACTAAAGTGATCAGCAATTTGTAGCCAACTATGCTTGGCAACTCGTATCGTTACTCACCTTATGGCAACCTTACGTCCGGCTTTTCTTATGATGGGCTGTCCAATTTATTATTTATCTCTTTAAATGTGTCTGACTCCTGTGTGTGTTTGCTTTTGCTTTGCTTGTACTTGTGCTATCATTTGTATCCATGCTATTTGCTTAAGCCAATTTAGAAAAGTAAGAATTTGAATATTTTATTAATTATTTTATTATTATTTATTGTGTATTAAGCTTAATTTTATAATCTGCATTGATGTTTATTTGTTACTTATGTATTTATAATTACTGAAAATTAAGTCTAATGAATCATTTATATTTTGAGTGTAAGGCTCAATTATTTAATCACTATCGCTTAGCAACTGCATTGAATGCATATTTTAATTTATGTGCTTTAATTACTAGAAAATGATTAATTGCTAATGAATTGAAAAATGCACATGGTAACTTTTGATATTTTCAATTTTTTTATCGGTTATCGTAAATCAGGCATACTTGCAACTACAGTTTGGAAAACTCTCTAAATAACATTATGAAGGCATCCATATAAATTGTAACACACTCAGCAACTGCTGCCAGAGGATGAACCAATGTATGAAACATTTGCATTGTTGATCTTTTAGAAAATGGAGAAGAGTGATACTTAATTATTTAACAATTTATAGGTATAGGACACATATCTGACAAAAACGATTCTCAAAATTGCTGCATTTGAACTACTAGCAATCCTTATGTTTGTGCTGAAGTATCATTGTAACAAAAGTAACTGTGTGTTGTGATTTACCTCATTGTCCAGTATTAATCTGTTGATCTTTAAAGAATGTTGGGGCCATAGGCCCAAGAGCTTGCATCATATTGCACAGTTTTATTACTTACCACTGTCGTTCTAACCTACATTAACGTGATTATTTCTTGTGGATTTACCTCAAATCGCAGATCTATAAAGGAAATCTGTTGTTCATACCAGCACTTCAAAGATGCCATATGTGTGGAAGTCGCAATCAGTCTCATTAATATACTTTTCCATGCTGCATAGACATAATTAACTAGGAAACTGTGTTGGAATACAGTTTGTACATCTTGAGCATTTGCTACTTAAGATATGATGATATTTTATGTACATTTTACAATTATCACTTTCTTTTTTTTTTTGCCTCTTTTGAAGTAGAAGCAGCACTCTCTATTGTTAAGATTTTGAACTTTTTTTCATGTCATACAAAAATCCCATATCAAACTGAATATATTAATTTGCGAACTACATATTTCTCTGAATAATAGGTCTTTTTTTATTACATTTTACTTTTGCATTTCCCTGTATACATATGTACACATGCCTGCATATAAATTATTCCATAATTTTTAGATAAATTAATTAGAATTTGATTTGATTAATTTGAAATATTTAATTTGATTTGTAAAAATTTTAATTTGACATGCAAAAAGTGAATTTGATTTGTAAAAAGATGAATTTAGACTGCCAACACTGTAACATATATAAAAAAAATGTCCCCCCTATACACTGTCATCAAATATAATTTTTTTCACTCATTTCATTTTTTTGTTACTACAAAATAATACAGAAATTTATTTAGTAATAAAGTGAACAATTAATAAATATGCAAATCTATTTATGTGTAAATTTACATGTAGCTATACTGTGTAAACAAGAAGAAAAACATAAAGGATGATATGAAATTGAATTAAATATCTTTCTTTTTTTTGCACTAGCTTTTGAAATTATGTTGACACATGATAGCGTTTTTAATACAGTACTTATTCTATAATCTGATTTCATTTCTTTGTGTTAAATTGTTATAATAAAATTACTACAAGTGTGAATTTGTATGCTTCATATAATTCTCTGATATTTTGAATTTTAAACAGGTTACTACAGTATTTTATTTTTCAGACTAAACAAAAGTGTTTAAAAGACTGCTATTGTAGTTTACCTTTTTTGAAAAAGTGTAAAATTCAGCTAAATAAATGAAATTATAATATGTGCTTAGTATTTACATATCTTTCTTACTTTTCTTATTTTTAATGGTTACATTTGTTGATATTTTAATTGCGCAGAAATATTAACTCATTAGGCATTTTCTTTGTTTTTCATTAAATTTTTTAAATAACTTGACCTGTAACCACATCTAGAGAATCAGGAATGAAGCATTTTAAGGAGTCAGTTTAAAATTCCAACTTCTAACTATTTTATAAAAATAATATTTCAATTTCCAAAATTCTTAGAATTAAATGTTAAGGAATGAATTCAGTTAACTTAATAATATTAGTAACAAAGACAGTTACTTTTTAACAGCATACCAAGTAAGTGTTGAGAGACTTCTCGGCACTGAGGTTTATAATAAGCTATTTTGGATTAATAATGAAGGAAGCTGTAAAAACTTTTCTGTTATTAAAAACAAAAAAAATTTAATGTATTAACAATATAGTATTTTTTTTTCTATTAAAATGTACAATATTCTTATGTCCGTGTTAAACTATTCTATAATACTTTTGGATATATTAATTTCATACTGTTATTTTATAAAGTATATGTAATTTTTAAGCGAATATAGAATACAAAGATATGGTTTATGTAAATGCAAAAACTGTAAGACCCTGCTTAATGCAGGGGATACATTCCAAAATGTTCCTGTATTAAATGAGACCATCTTAAAACATAAATAAAGGGGATATGTGAAGCAGAATAAATAATAAGAAAATTTAAAATTTCTGAAAATTTTATTTTGTGATATTTACTTTAAATACTTTTTATTATGTGAATTATATGCTTATTTATTAGTAATGTAAATTTTTATTCATAAAATTCACGAAAATTTAAAAAAAAAAAGAAGAGTAAGTTATATTTGTGATAAGGAAAGTTCTTCCTCATTTTACATTTTTTTTTTCGATGAAGTTTCTACCTTGTTTGCCCTTTCTTGTTTTGTTCAACAAGTAATTGTCATTGCACAATTGCATCATGACATTTCATCTGACCTTTAAGTTTTTATCAAAATTTAAATCGTTTTGTATAAACATCCATAATTAAAGTCATACTGGCTATACTTTATTTTTTAGAAAATCTATTTAAAAAGTTCCTTTTGCACCTCATCTTCAGAAATGCTAATTTCGTCATCTTCCTGCACTAGTTCTACTAAATCTTTAGGTTCGTCGATGGAAAGGTTTTTTACTAGTTGTAACTTGCAATAATTCTTTAATATCCTGCACATGTATACAACTATTTTTCATTAGTTGATCATTTCACAATATCATCATGATTTTCTTGTGCTAATATTCTTGACTAGCTTCTGATCTTATATTCTTTTATTTGCCTATCAAGCATTTCTCTATCAAAATTGCTGTTTTCTACAACATCCATAATATTGTAGTTTTTCCAGAAATATCTAATGGATTGTTTATCTACTCCATTGGTTTTATCAATCTGTTAGAATGTCCACCGAAAATAAAATGCTTTAAAAATTAATGATTTCAGGTAATCTCAATATTACTGTGTAATACTGAAATAAGAAGAGAAGCAGCATTAAGTTGGGTAAAAAAAATGTGTTATAAAAAATCCTTTTATAAATATATGAGTTCAATAAAAGTCATTGCTTTTATTTCACAAATTTTTCTTAATCTATTAGTAAAGATAATACTATATAAAATTACAGAAAAGAGTTGGGAGTTAAGAGTCAATATGAAATTCTGAGTTGAGAATTAGGAGTATGGCTTCTAATTCTTTTGGCTGGACTCCCTCACTGTATAATATTTGTTTATGGATGGTTGCATTATAGTAGGAATGCAGTGTTATTTGAATTTTCCATGTGAAAATCATTATCAATAATATTATATGTTACATATATGTGGTTTTTAACATCAAAAACATTTCTTAACTTTTTAGGCGCAGATTACAGTTGCATCCTAACCAAGCATTTTTTCTGCTTGTCAATCAACGTAGTATGGCAAGTGTTTCTATGACAATGTCTGACCTCTATAGTAGGGAAAAGGATGAAGATGGATTCTTGTATGTAGTTTTTGCATCTCAAGAAGGATTTGGTTTTACGTCATGAATTTATTAACTAGTAATATGAATTCTTTCTAACCTTGTCTCTGCATTGTATTTCGATTGCCATTTTATTGGTACTTTATATATTAAAACATTATTGCTATATCATATGTGACAAGGGGAAATTTGCTGTTGTTTATTATTAATCTATCAAGTTGTATTATTTTATACCAAATTTACCTATCTTAATCATTAAGTAATTAATTGTTTTCGGAAGTGTATTTTACATGAATTGTGTTTTGACAGTACTTTGCAGATCTCAGTAATTTTGACCCAACTTTTATGTGGTATATTTATGATTTTAAATTAATTTATTCTTTAAAAATAATTATCAATGATTCAAGTGGAACCGATTTTATTTGTTAGCAATAATTTTTGTAGTTTGTTTTGTAATTGTAAATGTTATATAACTATTCAATGATGATGTTAATGTTTAAATATGTGAATGAAATGGCAGAGTAAATGTGATGAATTTATTAATACAAATAAAACTTAAAATTTAATAATGCACAAACTTATATAAGACTTAATAGAATTTTATATTAAATTGACGTATTTATATTATTATGACATATTTATATTATGATGACATAACAGAATTTTGCACAGACTTGAATTAAAATTTAATCTTAGTTCAGTTTTTTTTGAGAAAGGATTTACTAAAGAAAATTTTTCTTGTGTTTCTACTTGTATGTTCCTGCATTACTTGATGCTTTGCTCTGAATCAAACATTTCCATCAATATTTTTCCTCTTCTTTTTTCACCATTCACATAATTTTTCCAACCGTTAGTGACAGTAAAATTAAAAGTTTCAGCGAATGTGATGTAAACAGTAAGTAGAATTGAGAGAGAAAAAAAATTGCATTAAAACAATTTTTAAATATATATATATATATATATAATCTATTAGTGGACTTCTATTAAATTATTTTTTGCATTTGTAAAACCTTTTGCAATAAGAGAACATAATACATAATTTTGGAATTAAAATTTATTTTGTTGCAAAAATGTTTTAATTTATGGAGTAATATAAATATATTTGAAGTAGAGTAAATAATTTGGATGCTGTTGGGATTGTCCTAATTATATTCCATTATGGATAAATTTAAAAATTGCAATTTTGTTTGTTTGAAGTAATTTTTTAAGGAATAATATATTGATACTTTACAAATTTGGGTATATAATTTGTTTTACACTGCTCACTAATACAAGAAGGGAAATTTTGATTTTGATGTTTTGTAATACATTAAATAATATATTTTATGATTAATTTATGAAAAGTATACTAGTTTCAAATCAAAATCTAAACTTTTTTTTTCACAGATTTATATGAGTCAACTATGAAATAATTTAGAATTTTTAGCTAAAAATGACTAAATCATGTATTTTTTTTTGATATTATTTTACTTCATTTTTATGTTGTCAAACTTTCCCACTCTTATTGTTAAAGAACACAATCAATCTTATTATTTTATAACAGAAAATATAGTTTTGATATGGACTTGAACTGGTCTGAACTGTGGAAAGTGTAAATTTTTAAATATCAATGTTGTTTAGAGCGTAGATTTAATCATTTTGTACATATGTGTTATATGGTTTCGTGAATTAGGTGCTGTGCACTTTAATGTGATACAAAATTTCAATTGTAAATAAATCAATATTTTTTAATGGTATAGGAATCATGCTTCATAGTTTTATATGCCTTTGATTTGTGGGGAGTTAATGCTTTTATAGTGTTTCTTTTTTTAAAATATGATAGAATGAATTCAATCAATAAATTTTATTTTAAATAAGTGACATAGTGAGTTTGTAGTGTTTATTTAGTTTTTCTTAATTTTTTTATATAAATTTACTTATATTTATGTTTTTAATGTAGCAAGTTCAAGAAACCATATGTATGGGAGTTTTAAGATTTTCTTGCTTGTGGTTTTGTGTCCTTATATCTTGGCACTTCTAAGCAATATCATAATACAGCAAAATATCATTATTACTTTAAAGTGAAAAAAATAAATGTATTAAAATCAATACAGTGTCTGTTTTAATTTTTGATTTCTTTTTAACATTTGTTGGTCTTGTGTTCCACTTATATATGTTATGAACAGCCTACTAAGGGGTGATGAAGGGAGGACATTGCTTTCTAGGAGGACTTTTGGGGGCAATTATCTTGCATATTTAAATCATATGGGCGAAACCCCGGAAAAATTCCCTCCAGGTAGTCTCTTCTGTCGATGCAAGGGGCTTTACACTTCATAATTTTTGATATTGAATCTGCAGATTTAGAAACTGTTTGTGTAGGTTAAAAGTTTTTAGACTTTTAGGCTGATGTCAAAAAAATGCATTATATAAATTAATGAATCCCCATATGAATTTTATAAAAATAGTATGTATAAGTCTTCATTTCTTGTGTATGTTTTTTTTTTTTTCTTTTCACAATATGACTTTAATTCACATGAATGATTGAACACTACCATTGCTACTCTACATTTTGAATAATGCTTTTTTTGCAGCTATGTTATTTTTTGTAAAAATTATATCAGTGATATCTTTGAATATTGTACACACACACTATAGGGTGATTCAAAATAATGTGGCCAAAAGGAAAAAGGATTTTTGGATTTTTTTTTTTTTAAGCAGGCATATAAAAAAAATCACTGAGGAACATAAGAACACAAACGCTATCTGGAGCAACAAGAGGGAGTTTGATAATATATGTTATAAAAGAACAATAAACAAATATCATTCTACGTCATCTTATACTGTATTTCCACACATTTACGATTAGTTCTACTACATGAGATGATCAAAGTTTTTGCCAGAGACACGCATTACATTGACACTGCATTTAATGGCACACCTCAAAGTTACCAGGTGCATCTCAAATGCATTCTGTTGCCACAACAATTCTTCCTGCAATGAAACAGGTATTTCATACGTAAGTTTTAATAAAAAAATTCCACGAGAAAAAGTATTGGAGACAAATCTGGTTCCACGTCTTGGAGGACGCTTTCTTCTATAGCAATTTTCGAGTTGTTCGTCGATGACCAGCATCCGTTTGTGCATATCCCATGAGCCTGTTTTGCACAATCGTCGATGTAGAGTGGCAAATGACGACTTAAAAGCCGGTTATCACTGACAATACATTCACATAGCTACTCGTCTGTTGCAGTTAGTAGCTCCATAAATCCATACACATTTCACAGTATGTGTTGCTAGCCATGATATTCCTAAGGCAGGCATCCACTGTTCAAATAAAGACTTCAGAAATTGTTAGGCTCGTATTTTCATAAAAATACCTTCTAGCAATGTTTGCAACCCCATGATCCTATGTGATTTTTGATTATTTTTTTTGTATGCCTGCTTTACCCTTTTATTTTGGAAACATTATTTTGAATAGCCTTGTATATATATATATAAAAAATAGCGTTCACTGAATTTCTTTTGAATTTTCTGAACTTATATGGAGCTTAAGTAATTAAATTTGCTATACCTTAATATTTTTCAGGATTCAAAGAAATTTTTTTTTTTTTAACATAACCAATTTTTTGTAAATATTTATGCAGCATCTTAATATGACAATTGTTAAAAAATACTTCATTGAGTTAAGCATCTGTAACCAAGTCTTATTTTTGTAGCCTTTAAATAATTACTATTCTGAAATATGAATCAATATTAAATGAATTTAAAAGCTTTGGTCATATTAAAAACAGAAATGCTTTTTAAAAAACATTAGTTATAATTATTTGGAATTCATAGCATTTTCCTTTTACTATCAAAAATATTTTGCAAATTTTAGGTTGCAATTGCAGTAAGTTATAATGTTTTTATAAGATGTGCAAAGTAACAATATACTGTATATCAAGGACTTGTATTATGAAGAAATTTCTTTTAATTTAAACTCTTGCATTCATAGCTTAGATCTTGACTTTAATGTAACAGTTTTGTTTTTTAAAAAATCATTTTGTTCAGGAAGTATTTTTAAGTGTAAATGGTAATTCTTAATCCTGTTTTAGATTTCAATGGTTGCAGATTTTACTAATTGAAAAGCATTACTATTAGATTAATTTTGTGACGTTAGGTATTATAAATAATTACATTATCAAATGCTACAAATAAATTTTTTATTACAAGATGTTAATGATATCATGAATCGTTAATGATATAATTCATAATATAAAATAAATTTTAAGATTTTAGAAAAATTATCAAACATAGCTTATTTTCTAAGTAGTTTAAATGAAAAGATAAAACATTTGTTTAAAAATAAATAATTTTATTTAACTAAAATAATGATTAACACAATATTTTAATTTCATTTCTTATAAAATTACAATTTTAACACTTTTACGTGTTCCTTTAATTTATCGAGTTTAAAGATTTTATGTTCAATAGTTGTGATAGTTTTTAAAATTAATTTTGTGTAAATTTAATTATTTTCCAAACTGTTTTAAATTTGATGCTTACTAAAGAATAAGCTAATATGTTTAAAATGTCCCACTTTCATTCTCCACATGTATAATTAAATTAATTAATGATGTTCTTTTTTGAGTTGTTTGATTAAAATCTTTAACATTTTATTTTATTGTTTCTTTTTTTATTTTTGAAAAATTGTGTGTGTTATATCCTTGTTTGAATAATGTTTTAATATTTATTTATTGTCACATTTCTGGAAGAGAATTATGTATTAAAATCGATAGTAGAATTACTTAAATATATTTCTCGAAAAGTACTCTTATTTTAAGATGAAGATTAAATAAATCTGTTAAATGAAATTTACAGTTATACTAACTGTTATAATTAGTGATTAAAATCCATTTGCAAAACATAGTTTTTAAATCTACACAATGCAATTTGAAATACAACATTCATTACACAATAAAGATATAAGAGTTTTCATTTAAAAATTTAATTTGAAAAATAAATTAATACTATTTTGTTTTGTATATGAGTTTTAACTGTTAAGAAAAAAAAAAAGATTATAAAAAATATGAAGTTTTGATACTCGAATGATTTTTTTTTTTTTTTTTTTTTTTTTGAGTTATTTCCTTTAATTTGAGTTTTAAAATTTATCTTAAATTATGTATTTTATTTGCAACAAACATATGTGCAAAATTTTTCCTAATAAGTAGTGCAATGTTTAATACTCTAATTCAATTGATTATAATGTAATATTTTGCTTATTTTAAAAGGATTTGAAGAGCATCATATTCCTTATTTAACAAATTTTAATATTAATTCTTCTAAAATTTTATTTAATTATCTTATCTTTTCAAACATTTAGAAAATGCTAATATTTTGTTTTATCAAACTGAAAGTTAGTTTTACTATCTCGAAACATAACTGTTGATATAATTACTATTTTTACATATTAGATATTTAATTTATCTGTATATCTTACATAGTAAAATAATTTTAGTATAAATAATTGTTTATTTATTCTAATTAAATATGCATTCATATACACTACTTCTAAAAAAAGGAAAAAGTGATTTTTCTTGAAAAGTATTTATACTTATTACAAAACAATTGATAAAAAAACTATTAAAATTTTTAGTGATGCATATTTGTTCTTTATATTAGATATGGAAATCAACAAAAATAGTTATTGCAATCGAATTTCTTATCACTATGTATTGCTAATGTGTTTAATAGTTTATTTATTAAATGTGTACGAGTAAAATAGAAGTTAAAATACATATAGGTATGTTTCATTGCATTTTTATATATGCTACAAGAAAAAAAATATTTACAAAAATTATAATTATTGCTTAAAAATTAGTATGTTTATTATAAAAAGTTTTATATATAAAATAAATAAAATTTTTAGTATATATAAATTTAAAATTTATATTTAAATTTTTAGTTGATATAGTTGAATGAATTATTTGTTGCTTCATTTATTTTAAAGTGTAAAAAACTAGACTGTAAAATTTGAAATTGCATGAGTTTGTATATATTGTCATTGAATTCTTTTGTTAATTGAGAAATTTCAACACAAAATGTGTGTAAAAAAGAAAAAAAGCAAGTATGCATGTTTAGTATAACAAGAACATAACAAAAATTTCTAAAAAAAATATATAGCTAAAAAGAAAAATTTAAAAACTTTTTTTTTTTAATGCATAACATCTTTTAATTTTATTTCAAATAATATATTTCAAGTGTTCACTTTTCAAGCTTATATCAATATCAGTCCAAGAAAGAATATTAAAATAATTTTTAATTGTTTATTCTATATTTATATAAAAGAGTAAATAAGTAAGAAATACCAATAAATTTTCTATGCAAACAAGGCTTTCTTGTTACAGAAGTTTTACTGTAAAAGTAATTTCATTTATATATATATATATATCAAGTATAATTTTGATTACATGATATAATAAAAAATAAAAACATTTTTTAAAATAGTTAACACAAAACTGGAAATTCATACAGATTTTGACATTCAAATTGTGTAGAACAAAATTTATAAGAATTATCTGTATTCTAGGAGTTAGTGTTACATATTTCATTAAAACATATCACACTCTATATGCAATAAAATAGCTTGCACAACATTTTAATCTCTATGCTGTTTATGAAGGATATGCATGTATTTAAATTAAGACTTATGTTACATTCTAAAATGAAGTTAAATAAACTTAAACTACAATATCTTTCTTGAACATTATATGTTTTATACCATTGAATAAACTACAATTTTAACTTATGTATCTTTCTACATTGTATGCTCAAACATTTATGCTCACATACATTCTCACTTACACACTTCCATTCAAAAGTCACATAAACTTACATACACACATATATGTCTTAAGATAGAGTTACGTTCTCTATATACATTTATCAAATATTACTTTTGGTCTCATTTTCATTAAACATTTTGAAATCTCTCATATTTTAGGTTAACTCAAAAGTAACTAAATTCAAGTTGTCTGCAGCCCTTGTAAAAATTGAAAATATAAATGCATAAGAAACACATAATTACAATCACATTGAAAAATGAATTTGTATTTACACTTTTAAATAAAGATTGAAACAGTATATAGTTTTTAGGCTTATTTTTTGATCTACTTAAAATATCTAAGTGAAAGTGCACCTTACAGGATTGGGCCCATCGTGATGTATAAACACTATCTAATACACACTCATGACTGAAGAATACATATCATTACAAAGTAATTAAGGATTTCCAAAATGACAACTGTTTCCTCATTTTTAAAGAAATAACATCTATTCAGTTTTATTTTCTGAATAAATTATACCAAAATTATCATACTCAATATATACTGAAGCATCAGTGGCGTAACTAAGGCAGAGGGAGCTAGCTTGTTTACCAAATTTCTGAGAGAAGATATAATATATGTATTAACAAAGCCAAAATAAAAAAAAGAATAAAACATTAAAAAATATATGACATTTCGTAGGTTTTGTAAAGAGCAGTTTTCATTTGTAATCATTTAAGTGGATAATTATTAAACTATAATTAATACCTGAATATTTATTATGGAGCTTATTTTAGTTTTTTTAAAAATATTAGTTTATTTATTCTGTTAATATGAAACCCAAACAAAAATTATTTAATTCCATTCAGTTGATTCTCAGTTTTATGTAAGAAATAAAGAAATGAGTTGATTGGTCGCATTATGTGGACAACATATATATCTCTTCTAAAAGTTTTTTTTTTATGCACATAGAACTTTTGGCTTGCATAGAAAATATTAATTTGTCTATGGTAAAAGATAATTTATTGCCAGATTATCTAAATTTTTAGTTAACAAATTTTGCTTCTGTATACTATTACAGCTCCCTCTCCTGTTAATACACAATTGTAAACCCTACTTCAGTTCATAGATTTTGAAATCTAATGAACTTAAAAGGATTTAATGCATGGTATTTTGAAAAATAAACACTAATATTTTGAGAAATGAATGAAACATTCGGCAAAGCATAAATGACTAGACATACTCATGAAAATGAAAATTGGCAATACATTCTTCTTTTACTTTTAAAATATAATTCAATCACAATATTCATCGATTTTTCTCATGCACATTCATCTTGCTTAGTCTAAAGAAATGCAGTTTGAGCTATCAGCTCTTAAGAAATAGTGGTCTTGTCCTCATGGTAGAGCCATTTAGTTACGCCACCGTAGAGCAGGCTGCTGTGCAATAGACCGGCCTCACAGCATACTCTAAGAATGATATATGTATGTTAGTCAGACACGGTTTCTTATATCATTAACTTGCTCCCTTCTTGATATTGAGGTATATTGACAATATCCAATTCAAAACAATGCCATTACTCAAATGTAACGGTAACTATGCGAATCAAACTTGAGCTAACAAATCATGTTTCTGAAGGGGCTTGTACTAAAAAGTATGAAAGTGGTAGAATGATAGGTGCAGAAACATATCTTGCTGCTCACTGAAGGCACTAGCACAACACATGGGGTCACAATCAAGGATTAGCCGTATAAAAAAACTTCCTTGTAGCACATGTATTCGTGAACACAAACTACAGAATTCTGCTAGAATGGTTCGGTGACAGCAGTGACAAAACTGTGGGCAGTTTTGGCTACACATGTGGACCTACTATTCATAGGAAATGTATCCTACTGTATCATGTGTTGACTCTAGTAGGAAAACAGTCGTACATTTAGTTTTGTACTTTAAAGACACGCCTGAATGTTGATCCCAGTAGTAGCGTGAGTGATGAGACGAATGTGATAATTTGTAGATAATGTCACATTTGCAAGGCAGCCTACAAGACCCGAGTGGTATTTGTTCATACTTAAACTTGCTATACTCTCCATACCACCTGCAGATAAAGAAAATATTCACACAAAATTATAAATAGCTTAAAGTGATTACAAGATGTTATAATTATTAATTCTCACATTTTTATTTACCAAACTCATTCCATTTGTGATGAATTTAAAATAAAATACAGTTGTATTCTAATTATTTGGAATATTTGTTTAAATTCTTTAAACAATCCAGTATTTTTAAATATAGTATATTATTAATTAATTCCAATAAAAGAAGTTTAAGTTTTAAAAATGCATACGTTCTATTTTCAGATAATATTTGTCTTTGTTTAATAGCAGCTTATTAGTTTTTAGAAATGAAAATTATTTTCAAAGGAAAATTTTAAAAAATATATTTATTATTCAAGCACTACATAAAATTTTCATAAGAATAAGGAAGGCAGACTAGATAAGGAATTTAGAAACAATCAGATTTCTCTTGCCCCCCTCCTCCCCCAGAGTTGATTTTTTATTACTTGATACTAAATAGTCCAAAAACATTGAAGTGTTTCTGCATGTAGAGAAAGCAAGCTATGATCATAGAAAAGAGTTTCGATTCGAAAAATTACTTAAACTTGCAAACATTTCTGTTTTTCTTTTTTTAATACGCTTTTATTAGCTTCACCTGTATGTTTGTATGTATGTAACTGACTTTTCCCCCTGGAGATCTGTTTCTCCTCATATACACTATTTAAGCTGCAAAGAAACATTTACAGGCATCTTTCAGAAAGAAAACAGTTGATTCTTTTTAATACGCTATTATATTAGTTTCACCTGAATGTTTGTTTGTTTGCTTGTAACTGACTCTTTGGGCTCGATTTTACCCTACTTTAAACGATCAGATTTAATTTAAACGTTGTAGACTTATGAAGGACCAACGACACTAAAATAGTTTGATAAGTTTATTATATCATCATGATTAAGATCGCCAGGATTAGGGATTTTATTTTAACTTATGAAGAGCAATTTAACCCATGTAGAATGAAAGTATTCAGTAAAGACATTCAAACCTACGTGGGACAATGGATGACGCGCCTGACTACGGATAAGGAGATTCCCTGTTCGAATCCCTGTCTGGCTCGACATATTCGTATTTAGCCTTTGTTTTACTCACAATTACAATTACACCTCATTTAAATATTATAGTTTAAAAACACTAAAAACATGCTTTTAGAGTTAATCAAACTAAAAAGTAAAAAATTAATTAATAGTTTAAAAAAAAAATTAATCACGCCTTTAGAGTTAATCAAACAACGTAAAAATAAATGATTAGTTTAAAAAAATTTAAAAAACACGCTTTTAGAGTTAATCAAACTAAAAAGTAAAAAATAAATTAATAGTTTAAAAAAACTAAAAAACACGCTTTTAGAGTTAATCAAACTAAAAAGGAAAAATAATTGTTAACATAAGAATAAAATGACTGACGAGAAAATGAATGTCACTGTTCTAAAAAGCGTGGGGTGCTTTTACATGACATTTTTAAACAAACTCTGCATTTCGGAATGAAACTAGTGAAAATTATAACGATTGATATCGAGCACCCCACGCTTTTAGAACAGTGACATTCATTTTCTCGTCAGTCATTTTATTCTTATGTTAACAATTATTTTTCCTTTTTAGTTTGATTAACTCTAAAAGCGTGTTTTTAGTTTTTAAACTATTAATTTATTTTCACATCAATAAACGAAGTAATAAAAATGTTTCTTGCTGAATTGCTATTAGAAATTCGGATATTTTTGTATATGGGTTATTTAGTAAGCAGAATGTTTAAGCATCTTAATGTCAAATAGATTTTGAATAGTTGCTCAGATTTGAATAGTTAGTATACTTTTTGAACTGAATGTCATATACAGCTATTTGATGAGTTGTAAATGTAAACTTTTGAGTTAAATTATAAATGCATGTTAATTACTTTTTTAAAATAATTACTTTTGATCCACTTTTTGACGTAAGTAATTAAACAGATAATACAAAAAAAAGTTTTAACTGCAGTATATGACATGTATGTGAAATATCTATAAAATGAAATATGAAAGAAGTTATAGAGTCTTGTTTTGTTTCTATAGAACGTAAAACATTAATAATAAATACATATTTTATTTACCCAAGTATAATCCATTATTGACATTGAGTTGATTTAAAATACCCGGTGAAGTGCCTTTTGCTGTAATTCCACTATCAACAATTAGAGATCCGTCTTGCTCAATTCTGTAATAATAATATAACATTAAAGTGTATGATGTGGGTCATATTCATACCTTTTAAGTTTCTGAAATTTGTCTTACCTTGTAGCCCTAATTGTATGCCACTTGCCATCACCCACTCTAGTACTATTGTAGACAATGATAACTTCTCCAGAACCTAAGTTATATTGAAAGTGTAAGTATCCATCTTTTAAACCCAAAGATAAATAATCAGCTGATGCAGACATCTCCTTTTTCCCAGACCATAACAGCAATCCACTTGGTCCAAAAGATCGGAATTTCAATTTGATATCTAATTTGTTTCCTCGAATTCTATGAATACAAAAATGTTTTAATTACTGGTTTAAAAACGTTATCCACAATAAAAATAATTACCAAATTAAAATTTTGTAAACTCTATTTAATATATTGTGTTTCTCGGTATTTTAAGATGAACGTAATTATACTAGTTGATAAATTTTAATGTTTTGTTTGCCCCAGAAATTAAGTATGTCAAATCTTAATAATTATGACGTGCTGAGTTTGTTACTGACAACGAAAACTTTAAATTAGCTCAGGTTTACTGAAAATATTAACTATTAATTAAATAAAATTACAAACATGCATATGATGTTATACAGCTTATTTGCGGCACAGGAACTATCAAGACATTCTTCTAATTATGGAAAACACTATATATCTGTTAAAAATACAATAACACAATGTAAACTGGACATCGGTTGCGTGTACGCCGTTTCTTTACGGCTCTCTTGCATGAATCTACAGATGTTTCGCGTGTGACATTTCAATAGTAATTTGCTATCATTGACGGACGCCATTTACCTTTGTAGTATCTCTTCATATCAAAGGTATCCTGATTCAAGCTTTTTGCCATGCTCATCGCTTATAGAACAACAGTTGTCAGGGGAAAAAGTTAATCTAAGAATTTAAAAAGTGTATTTTTAAAGACATTCTGCAATTATTTTTTATAACATTATAGCATATGAACTATATATGTATCCTTGAAGAGCCTGAAGATCTATGATTGGATGAATACCCTTGTTTTACTTTGGCCTCACTTACATGTTGAAACTTTTTTCTGAGATAATGAAATGCTGTGCCATTACGGTCCAAGATCATATACGCATTCTTCATGAATCCTAATTTTATATATAAAAAGCTGGCAGTATGATAAAATTGCGTTCAATAAGGGCTGTACGTACAAAATTCTTTTATCCAGGCTTCAGTGATGTTTTTATGGCCATTCTCACATTTTGAAATCTGATATCTTGCCTTTGTTGTCCTACTCACAAAGAAAACAACAGTACTTTGTACAACCTAGCTTAAGTCCAAGAACTATAGCCATAAGTTTGAAATTGCCATAGATCTGCCATTTGTGTTCATCAAAGTTGATTTTTATAAGAAGGTGCTTTATGTTTTCATAGCAATCATTCATCTTTTTTTGTATTGCCATTATGTATCAAAACTGCTTTAAGACTTTGTGCTAAATTATGAGTCACCATTCATTTGGTTTGTAGCTGATATCAATAGCTGTCATATACTCATTTACATCGTTACAGAAAACAAGATTGTCATCCATTTTTAAAAGGGATATCAATGTTGATGATGATAACAGAACATACATATCATAAATATATAAATAAGTAATAAATATATAAATAAGTACGATATATATAAAAATTATATAAATAATAGTAAAATAAAAAAAAGGATGATATTATATCTTGAAATTTTGAAAACTAGAGCCAAATTACAATTTTTATTATCAAGATTCTTGTTCAGCACTTTCAAATAAAAATATTCATCTACTTCGGTTTCCGAAGATTTGTTAATGTTGATCGGTGAAATTATTCAATAAAGCCGAGAATCCAGCAGATGTTCAGCAGGGGAAAATACACACAGTTACATGACAGAATCAAGGCAAAATGTTGCAGGAGCGAGGATCTTGTAAATATTCCCGATAATATTTAAGGCTCGTTCTTGTCGAATTACGACTATCTGGAAGAATGCCACAAAGTGACATCATGAAGCCGATGAACCGAGACCATTTTAATCATTGTAGAGCATTTCGTGGTGACTCTGAGATGATTATGTAGTCACCAGCTAGTGAGTTTTGAGGCAATGACTTCGGTCATTTTATTTATTTGTAATGTGATTGTCTTTATTTAATATTGTATTAATCTGTATCTGCATCTAAAATTTTATTGAAATTTTATTAAAATTGCTTTGAAATTTTATTTATTTATTTTAGTGTTCTTCGTTTTAATTTTTGTCTTTCTGTATGAATTAAAAAAAGAAAGGAAAAAAGAACGGATTCACATGACGTGCATCAAATTACTACGTACATTAATATTTGAAATGCGAACTTCTCTTGGTACCAAAAGTCAGTTGATATTTGGTTTTCTACCAAAAATATTTTTTTATCTAGTTTTATAATTAAAATATAGTTGCTTAAGAACGTTTCAATTCATTCTTAATTTGTTAGAAAGTAACTTTGATTAAAATTGCAAAATTTTCCCTCAGGTAGAGGAAAAAAAATCTTTTATATTTTATCATTCATTAATTTCAGATTATCTGTACATTTAGTCAATTAAAGCAGAGTATGATGAAATTTAAGGAACATGAAAAATATTCTACCTGAGTTCTGTCCTTAAATTCAAAGTATTACATAAATACAAATAAAATGATTAATTAATGAAAGAAGTAAATGAACTTCCATTTTCTTTTACTCTGTGCCAAGTTCTATTGCAAAAGACAAAATTATAAGCCATTATAATATAAAAGTATGAGCATATTATACACTCATGTCCATAAATTAAGAATAATGAAGTTCAGGCAAAGAAAGAGACAGAAGCAAAACACATTTGACTTATTTGTAAAGTCTATTTATTAAACAAAAGGTAAAGAGCAAAAAAGATGCTATATGTTTGACATAATTAATAAAAATTGCGATTTTTACTCCCTGGAGCAAATTTCAAAAAAGAACCTATTTACAAAAACAGTATAACATGGTTAGTATGATGGTTAATATGGAGTACGTCTCCTGGACGATGCAATACAGGCCTTACAACGCCTAGGCATGCTGAGTATAAAATTATCAATCTGATCTTGGGGAATATTGCACCACTCATCAAGCAATGTCCTCCGAAGTTCCGGTTGACCGGTGGGAGGGGGTTGACGGGCTGCAATTCGTCGGCCAAGCATATCCCACACATGCTCTATTAGATTCAAGTCCGGTGAGTATGCTGGCCAATCCATACGGGTGATATCCTCCAATTGAAGGCATTCATCTACAATGTTTGCACGGTGAGGACGGGCGTTGTCATCCATAAACAGAAATTCAGCACCCATGGCACCCCGAAACAAACGTACATGTTGTTCCAGAATGACATCCCGATAGATGTGGCCTGTCATCGTTACACTCTGAACATGCAGGTCAGTTCTGGAACCAAGAATAATTCCTCCCCAAACTAGCCCTCCTGCACCACCGTAACGGTGTCGTTCAATGGTGTTCTCTTGGTGGTAACGGGTACCTGGCGCTCTCCATATGAAAGTCCGGCGAGAATCAGACTGCAAACTAAACCTGGACTCGTCGGAAAACATCACACAAGACCACTGTTGCGGTGTCCACAATGCATGCTCTCTACTCCAGGTTAATCGCAGGCGACAGTGAGTTGCGGTAAGTGGAACACATCTGACAGGTCTACGAGCATATGACCAATGTGCCCTAAGCGTCTGTACACGGTCTGCCTTGAAACTGTCGTACCGGTAGCTGAAGAGAGCTGACGAGACATGTCTGATGCTGTGCTCCGTCTGTTCCTTTTGGCAGTAACTGCTAAATACCGGTCCTCATTCGGCGTTGTAACTCGGGGGCGACCTGTGCTCTAGCATCTACTCACATTACCATCATCTTGGAATTGTTGCCAAAGCCTGGAGATGACACTCTGGGCGATTCAAGTTCCTCGGATACTTCCAGCTGGGTACGTCCACATTCCAGTCGTCCGATAATTCTACCACGTAAAAATCATCCAAATGCTTCCTTTGTGCCATAACTATGCGGTTATTGCACTGAAAGGCTTTTAAAGCGCTTGTAACAATTTTACTTCTTTGCCACCATTCCTTATATCCACCCCTCTCTTACGCTCGTCATTGTGACGTACTATCCGCGCCATCTGGTGGTTTCCTGTAATTTGCATATTCTTCTTCAAGATGTGTGTGATAATTCTACAGGTGAAATTTTTATTTTAGAGTTCAATTTCTGTGTGATTCTGAATTATCCTTAATTTATGGACATGAGTGTATTATTATAATTTTAAGCCAAAAATATTGCAGTTCTAAGACAAAAATTTAAAAAAATCATATGAAAAGCATATTTAATTTTCTAAAATAGGACGAAATAATAATTTTTAATTTACAATGATGTTATAAAAAGCCATCCTTCAGAACAAACATAGTTGTTTTTAGATTACTTAAATTTGAAGTATACATTTATTCGTGTGACTGTATCATAGAGGAAAATAAAGAGATCAAGGAAATTAATTCCTGAGTGGACATTTTAACAGCAAATTCAATATAATTACCGCTTTTATAAATTTATTTAATAAAAGTACTTTCTAAACAGAGCTGAGATAATAAATAATTGCAAAACATACCCACATGAAACACATCATTTTGTGCATAAGTAGAGCATTAAATAAATGATTTTTTATTTTGAGGATAATTTTTTTATTATTATTATTGGATACCTTTTTCATGTATCATGTAATTCATATTACAGTAGAAATAAAATAGTAAGCATTTATATTATTGATTTTTGAAAAATAATGAGTATATAATTCACATATTTCAGAAAATGTTAATCAAAATTAGGATAACAATTCTTTTATTATCTTCGGAATAAATTTTATGTACTTTATTTAAATCACAGTTCATACTTCAAATTTCTTAGTAATAAAAAAGCCAAACAAATAACAACCTATGAATGCATTATCTTTTAAAATAATAAAATGCATTACTTTTTACAATATTGAATGTATTACCTTTTATAATAATAAAATACATTACCTTTTAACAATATTTTCATCTAGGTAATGAAGGTAACTTGCACCAGTAAACATAGGCTCTGCAATCATTTCTGTTACTTCTGAAATATTTCAAAAAAATTTTATTTTAATTTCAAAAGAATTATTTTTACACCAATAACCGAAGTGATTTTTTAAATAAATAATTGACATATGTTAAGAAGAAAAGGATAAATATAATTGAAGCAATTTCAATACCATAGTAATGAGGATAAAATAGGACTGAACTACTGCAATTGAAGCTTGTCTTGTTAGGATATTCATAAAATGGAAATAGAGTAAATATAAATTAAGTATTTATAATAAAAAAAAGATTCTCGCAATTATTTTTGGAAAAAAAAAAATAGAGGGAAAATATGTGTGCTTAAATTTAATAACATTAATTCTTTGTGAAACAAATTAAAAAAACCCTTTAGTTAAATACGTTCTAATAGACATTCAATCACTATTGGAAATAATTAGAAAAAATGCTCATAAATTTTGTCATGTGAATGATATTGAAGCCTTTCCTGTGCAAGCTGCAATTAAAAAAATATTAACTGAGCATGTGCTTAATTACTAAATTTTTACCTTAAGATAATTAAAATGTAATTATTGTACATTTTATGAAAACATGTCCTCTATTGATGTAACCATTTCCATAGTTATTTCAGGACATCGAAGAAAATAATTTTTAATTGCGAAGTTAAAATTTTTTTTATTTTTTGCATTCAGAGAGCTTTTCATTAATTTCGAAAATAGATTGCAACTATATCTTTTCAGTAAGCAAATTCCTGTGTGAAAACTTACATTTTACTAGCGTATAGAGCTTTGCAAAAAAATATGATATGACTCAAAAGAATATCATTTAACTTCATATGTATGCACAATTTATGAAAACTACCAAAATCTAGTTGATAGCGCTATTAATAAACAAGATAAAAAGAAAAAATAATCTGTTTGGTTAAATATATAAATTTCAGAAAATTGCAAGAATTTTTTTATCATATGATAAAATTAATCTCACTTCATGGCCTATCCCTAGTGAATGTTTCGAGTTATCTGTGTATTTAAATTGCCTGGTATTTTACAGTAAACAAAGATAGCTCTCTTCAGGTTCTCTTAAATGGCTGTCGCTGATTGAAGAACTAGACCAGTGATTCTCATACTAGGGTCACAGTCCTCTAGAGGACCGCCTAGCCTAATTTACTAACAGCTGCCTATAAATTATGTAGCCTTATTTATATGGGTTTCAACAACAAAAAAAAAAAATGAAAAAAAAAAAAAAAAAAGTTTCGAAGACTCTATCGAGTCTTCTTTACGACGTTGATGAGTTTATGAAGGAGTTTATCATAATCTTATCTAGAACTGCTGGTCATTTTATCATATTAGGTTTTAAACAAAATTTCATTCTATAATTATGAATAAAAATTTCAGAAACGATATTAGGAAAAAAAAGAATGTTAATAATTGAGGGGAACTAGAAAGATGTCAATGCGCACGGATCAAAGTATTCGAAAGCTGATGTGATTCCAATAACTGACGACAAGTATTAGAGTATATTGTAATCACAATGAAGTCAAATAATCGAAAATTGACTATGAAAGGGTTGCAAACAAACTGTTTATTTCTGCGAATGCCTAAAGTAACTTTTCATGAGAACAACTGCCATCATATCTAATAAGAGTTGTTTAGAATTGTGAATAATACAGTGAACATTAGTGGCAGTACGGAATTTCAACACAACTTCTTCTATTCAAAACCACATTTATTGGTGTTTTATTTACAGTGAGATATATATTAAAACAAAAGGATAGCTGTAGCATCAGCAATGAATATTTACACAAACTTAACGAGTGAACAATATAGTATATTCCGGTACATCAACATGCCCCCAGGAACATACAGTTCTGTCATCTCTCTAATTCTTGATCCTGGAATCTCAAACTTCTTTCAATCTTCTCGACCACACAATCTCTTTCCGAGCTCTTTGTTGTTCAATCTTCAATCCAGCCCCCATTTCTTCGGCCGTGACCATCGTTTTTATCTAACTAACTTCTAAATTTTTTCTTTTCCATCTATTTCCTCTCCCGTGTGGCACGTTCTTGTTCGTCTTATAAATACTGGGGCCAAACAGTAACGAATTTTACTTTTGTTTTACATAAAAAAAAAAATATATTTTTAAAATTATGTATGTATAAAATATAAAATGCATATATTTTTACAATACATAATATACAATTATTTATCTCTCAAGATGAAGGAACTCTTGGTGGGAATTAATGCACTATATCAAGTAAGACAATTGAACAGAAGAGACTTAAGAACCAAATCAATCCAATGATAAGTACCATCTTAAACACCCCTAAAACCAAAACCAAAATAATAAATATTAAAAATTTTAAAAACAAAAAAAAAACAAACAAGTAGTCTTGGATATCGGATAAAAGAATGAAACTTTAGTAAAGATCTGTACCAATTCTTTTGTTAAATTTTTTTATTGTGTTTTAACGATTATATTGTGTTTATTGTATACGAGTAACATATAACAGATTTTGCATTCTGCAGGTAGTATCGTTTGACCTGCTGCATTAAACTCATTTTGGTACCATTGGAAAGAAACATCAACATCTGGTAATCAGTATCATTCCTCTATCACCTCAAATAAAGTATAGGAATTTTCAATCTTAAATATTTATCATACTGCAGATACGAGAATTTTACACAATTTGTTAATTTAGCTTATATTTCTGAATAGAAATGGCATCAATGCAATAATTTGGGTTGATGTTTTGCTTTTGAACATGGTTTTAACGTATATACGCATTTATTTACTCAGATTGTCTCTAAAATATCAAGCAAAATGTAAAATTTGGTGACCGAAATAAGCAGATTTTGTAATGTATATGTGTGTGGAAATGACATTTGTAAGCCTTGGCACTTAAGGAAGATTAGAACAACAGATAAGAGAAGAAAATAGGTTTAGTTAAAAAACAAGCGTTTTAATGATTAAGATAGTGACCGCTAGTAATAATTCAAGATTCACATCGGGGATGATGAGAAAAGCGTATAGTAGCAAAAAATGTTAGGTATATCATGCACATTTTTAGAAGATACATTGCCTAAACTTCTTCCGGTGCTTCTCCAGTTGTACACACAGGAATGTGATTCCATCACGAAGAGGCCTCAGCGCACTTCAGTGGGAACGTAAGATATTACGTTGACACAACTTACGATCCACGGTGGGTTGGACGAGGTGGATTTGTTCCTTGGCCGCTATGATCACCAGATTTAAAGTGAATGCATTTCTTGTGTGGGGACATTAAGAGCACGATCTGTGAAAGTTTTGTGGAGTCTTGAAAGTCTAGTGGTCAGACAATCAGTTGCTTCTAGAAATGTGCGTGACATACCTGACATTTAGCTAATGTATATGCAAAAATGCCGCTGTGCATCTTGAATCACTCTTATGTAATCGCTTTTTTCACCTATTGTAAAAAAAAAAAATCTATAAAATTGTTTCCTTTGACTTTACCTGTCCTTCTCACTTATTTGATGTTCATATCTTCCGCACTTGATAGCCCTTAAACGTGCCATTTATCGTACACAGTTTCTTATAAAAATCTATTTATTTCGACCTACTGCATTACCACTGCAACAATATTTAAAGCTATTGTTCTTTCTAAAAATGAGAGGTATCTGTATACGAAATTTTGTTACAATAAGGCAACCCGTTTTGGTGTGTCTCTTTTAAGAGTGCAAAAGTTACTTTTTCAATTTTCAAGTTACAGTTTCAAAAGTTACATTTTATAAGCTTTATTTTTTCATTTAGAATTTGCTGTATTGTTTATAAATTAAAGTAAGTTTTTAAATTTATTTTCAACTAGAAGAATTTTAAGGAACTACTGTTGAAAAACATATCTTGTTGTTTGCGCAACGTTTTCAACTAGTTGACTGATGTTAATATCTTTCTCTGAAAAGAATAACATTTCTAGAAATTTGGAATCAGCCTGCTGTGATTTAAATTCTATACCCATTAAATCCTTAAAATTCTTCAATCGATGATAGAAGATTTTAAGCGATACAAAAAAGAAGCGACGATCTTTCTTTTTAATAATAAGTGAACAGTTAACTTTTATTGTTCACCAATGGTTAGAAAAAATTATTGGTGATAATTACATTTGCTTGCCTTGTGATAAGCGTTGCCTTGGTTTGTTTACCAAATTATATTTGTTGACATTGGTGATAATTACATTTGTATGCCAGAGGTTGTTACGTGTTTCAGATCCAGCGGGAATTTCAGACAGACTTTCATTTGCCAAAAATTGCTTATGGGTTAACATATATTTGTGGAAGAACATCAGTTTTGTTGAAGACTACTCCCAATTTCTCTGACATCGTGTTGAATATTTAATATTTTAGATGCATTTAAGTCGATATTTCTTTTGAAAATGTTTAAGCTATTCTTTGGGGTATTTTACTTCTTTTAACGTGTTTCAGATCCAGCGGGATCAATCAAAATCATAATTCGTTTTTCAATGTTAGACATTGAAAAACGAATTATGATTTTTAATTTAGATATAACTGAACTTTTACTATCAGCTATTTATTTTCCCTATTTGATTATGTATAATATATTTTATAACAAAGGGAGAATTTTGATGAAAAACTACTTAAGAAAATTTTGTTTTGTTTTAGAAGATTTTTAGCAGAAATTATGCTGGTACATAGAACCCATATTTATTTATTTTTTGCTTATTATTTATTCAAATACCTAAGCAAGTGAAAAAAATATGAAAATACTGTTATAAACTTAGAAAATGGTAGATTATTATTACTGGTTTATTGTCAGTACCAATATACAAATATCATACCTGTTTCACAGTTATTCCTGCAAAACCCAAGTGGCAATGGCATGAGTAGTATGCCATTTTTGGTTCAAATGGCCTCCATTCTTGCATGGTTCTTCAACGCACGAATGGAGGCAATTTGCAACATTTATTCCTGCTAAGGCATCATCAACAAGTTTTAGAGTCCTTCCATTGATAACAACCTGAAAATATTTCAAAACATTAATGTAAAGTTCTAAACGAAGCAGAACAAAAGAAAGAATTTAGAAACAATAATACATCAAAGTTATGTAATAGATGGTTCCAAAAATCGCTTAAATAGTATTCCGTAAATCAGGATACCTATTTGATAATAATAGATATTATTTTGTAAGCTGATATGAAATTCCTTGATAATATTAAAGTTACGCTCCAAAGATATTGTTTTCTTTTTTTCTTATTAAGTACACGAAAATCAGATAACTTTGTTTGAACGATATTGTTCGTTTCAGATTTAAAAAACATTTACCAAAATACTCTTACTTTTCGTCGATCATAGAATTTTAATTATGCATGCACGAGCTGCCATCATATGAAGATGGAGTGTTGTGATGATGCCAAACGAAAAAATACTGAATAGCATAACTTCGAGTTCGAGTACATTGCGGTATCATTCCGCTATAGACATTTATCTAGAGGTAGGTAGGCTTAAAAATTCGACTCCCGATTCTTTTATAAAAATAAATTTTTATTTTTCACCATTCTAGGAATTAATTTTAAAATGAAATGTAAAGGAAACAATTCAACTCTACTCTTCAATAATACAATCAGTTACAAAGACAGTTAAATATTTAGCAGCATACTAAGTAAGTATTGAGAGATTTTTCTCAGCACTGAAGTTTCTAAATAGCTATCTAGGATCAACAATACAAGAAGATCTTATTGACGCTATTCTATTTTTAAGAAAAATATTTATTGTATTATAAATATGACATTTTTGGGACTAAAAATGTACAATTTTCGTTTGCATAATATTTCTTTTTATAATACTTTATTGTTAATTTAGTTCTATTTGTTTATAGAGCAATTATTTTTTTGTACGTAAATTTACAGTACAAGGATATCTTCTAAGTTAGTGCACATGTGAGCTTTGTATGAGCCTTTCAAATTGTAAAATCACTTTGTTAATTAAAAATGATATGAGTATAGAGTATAGTTATATGAGTATAGAATAAGAATAAGTGGCTGAGTTTGTTTCACAAATTCATCTAAATCCATTAGTAAAGATCACAGCCATGACTGCTGAAAATTGCGAGTAGAGCTGACAAACCTACCCCGTAAAAAAGAAACATTTCCTGACTCGAAATCTGCAGATGATGTACTGTACAATTTTTGAGCAACACAATTGCACCTGGATGGCCGAGTGTCTGCAGCTGTAGTGCTCGGTACTACGGGTTCGAGTCCCAGCAGTGCCGTGGATGTTGTAGTGGTTAGAATCCTCTCTAAACCGTAAGTACTGGTGTAAGACTGGCACCCTACCGCGTAAAAAGAAAGCATCTACTGTCTCGAAATCCGCCAGTGGGCAGATGGCCTTGGCGGATTCCAGAGTTTAAATATTTGGGTTCAAATATTATGGCGCCTTTGGCTTCCCTCCATGGGCTGTCGCGCCAATGGAAAAGAAGAATACGTCTTTCACTTTTATTTTTGTTAATGCAGACAATAGTGTATAATATCCTCATATTATAACTTTTTAGTTTAATTACAATTAATTTAATTAGTAATTCTAACTAATTACATTAAATATAAATTATTGTATTATTTATTTAAAGTTATGATTATTGATGGATGATTAAATCTCACTCAATAGGAAGACATAGGTATTTAATGTTTATGATATTATCTGGCAGATGCTAAATCTCTAACTCTTTCATTATCATTTATACTACACCACATTACTGTGACTAGAGCTGAGTTGCTTCTTTACAGTTTGGGAATGATGTGGGTGAGAATTCTAATTGGGCTCTGTGACGTTCTACGGTCATATGAGACCGGGACCTGCTGCTTAAAGTGGATTCCGAACCACTACAAATATCCATGGCACCATCGAGATTGGAACCCGATACCTATGGGACCGAGCACCATAGCGTTAGCCACTCGGCCATCAGCCCATCCTCCATCTTTCACTGAGAAATATGAAAAATATGTAATAAATAAATCTATGAACATGAAAAATATGCAGTAAATCTATGAACAGGAAAAATATGCAATAAATCTATGAATATGAAAATATGCAACAAATCTATGAACATGAAAAATATGCAGTAAAATCTATGAACATGAAAATATGCAATAAATCTATGAACATGAAAAATATGCAATAAATCTATGAACATGAAAATATGCAATAAATCTATGAACATGAAAAGTATGCAATAAATCTATGAACATGAAAATATGCACAAATCTATGAACATGAAAATATGCAGTAAATCTATGAACATGAAAAATATGCAATAAATCTATGAACATGAAAATATGCAATAAATCTATGAACATGAAAAATATGTAATAAATCTATGAACATGAAAAATATGCAGTAAATCTATGAACATGAAAATATGCAATAAATCTATGAACATGAAAAATATGCAATAAATCTATGAACATGAAAAATATGCAGTAAATCTATATGAACATGAAAATATGCAATAAATCTATGAACATGAAAAATATGCAATACATCTATGAACATGAAAAATATGCAATAAATCTATGAACATGAAAAATATGCAAATAAATCTATGAACATGAAAAATATGCAATAAATCTATGAACATGAAAATATGCAGTAAATCTACAAAAAAACATATGAATAAGATGCAAAAAAAGTTATTTAAAGACAGTTTATTCCAGTTGATAAATTTTTAAATTTATTTCAATTGCTTTAAATTTCAAACTCAATTTTACACAATTTTGTTATGTCTGTGACATTTAAAATTGTCAGTTAATAGAATCCAATAAGTAAATTAATAAAAAATATATTTAGAAAAAATTTCATTTTCAAGTTCCTGTATATGTATGCATAATTTCATTAAATTTTAAGGTCAAAATGTTATCTAGAATATTCCCAAATAAGGCGAAAAAAATGACGATTCCTTTAAAATTAAAAGTTTACTTTGAAAACTTCTTTTAGTTTAAATAAAGTTAGAATAGTTTTGACATTTTTAGGCTTCCATCAAATTTGTGCAGTTGTTTTATCAATAAATATATTAATTAAAAAATTATTTGTTGATTTTTTTTTAAAGCAAACGTATTCTTGAGAAATATGTAGGTATGTCATTCTCTCACCAAAAAAACTTTATGTTCTTAATTAAAATAAAAACTAAAAGCTATCAAAGTTTGAATAAAAGTTTGATGTGCAGTTTAACTGGAATACTTCTTTTTAATGATGAGAATAATAGAAAAAAAAAATTAGTCAGTAAACAAAAAAAAAAAAAAAAAAAGAAGAAATTCTCCTGCTTTATGACAATTTTATTTTAGATAAAAATGGCGGTTCATGAAAAGGGAGTTCTTCGCATTCTTTAAAGAATAATAGTTTGGAAGCTATTTAAAAATCCTTCCGGGAATTCTTTGCAATTAATAAGATGTCCTTATTTAATGAATGTAAGAAAAAGTTTTTCATCTTCAAGGCTTCTCATGTTCTTTTTGAATGAGAAACGGTATTCTTAAAACAAAGAACGAATCAAACTTAATTTTTAATTCATGTACTCGAAATTATATTTAATTTTTTCTCTGGTGTTCTATTTTTCTGTTGCAATATTTATTTAATAGCACACCAAAAGAAATTATATTTCTTACTAGAAAAAAAAAAATCTTCTTTCTAAAATGGCAGTTGCATTTAAATGTGAATTCTTTCGAATAATTTTATTCACGTAATTGCTAAGTAATTAGTTTTCATGTTCAGAATATTCAGAACTTTAGAATGAAAAGATTATTTTCATTGGGGAGAATTTTTAATAACATTTTTGTCTTTTCTATCATCTGATTCTTTTTATTCACGAAGTAAGTTTCAAAAAAAAAACATTTCAGTTTTTCAATTTGATTTCGTAAGGTTCTCTGTGCATTGATTGTTAATTCTGTTATAGTTTTAATAACTGATACTATGTTTTTAAAGTATAAAACACATTTGCGAAATAAAATCTCCTGTTTTTAAGTTTAAATAAATAAAATTAATCAGATTTGTTTACAAATATTCAGGATTTGAAATAATTCTCTAGTTGTAATAACTATAAATATTTATTTTTTATTCTAATCTGCTTGCTTCATTTAAGTTCCTTTTATTATTAAAGAAAATGAATACAAGTAGCTTGAAAGATGATGTCTGACATTATTTGTAGACTTCGTTTGTTCAATTATTTATTTTATTATTTAAATAACTGCTTGTTTTTTTTTAGGATTTAAGTTCAACAAATAACGTAAGTGCAATTTAATAATAAATGTGATTCCTTTTGCTCTCGATTACTTTTAAATACTCTATGGTACATAATATAGAAGTTATTTCTTATTCAAATTTTGTTTTGAAATTTTATTCTAATTATTACATTATCATGTTAGATTTCGTGTAACAATTTATAATTTGAGATAATCTTTGCATAAATTTACCGTAATTTAATGTAGAATTTGGATAAGGGGATTTAAATTGTTCGTTATATTGTAATTTGAGTATTCAATTGTTTTATTATTAAGTAAAGTAACTGGGTATTGTATATATTGAATATTGTGTTTTATATATATATTAGTGTGTATATTTACTATATATATTGGTATTTTTGTAAAGAATTTTAGAGACATGATATGAGCAATATTATTTTGAAATACATCATTGTTAGAAGGATAAATTTTCTTAGGTCGAGAAAGTATTACATTTTGCAAAATATCCGTTACTGATTGGTCTAGATTCGATAAAAACACCAAAACTATATTGATTTAGGCTAAAATTCATTACCGCTGACAGAAAACATATCCAAAGATATTCTTTAAACAGCAACCGAAACAAAATAACTTCATTGCATATGTTTGTCCATAAATGAGCAAAAGTATCATGACTGAAAACAAACCTTTTCTCCAGAAATGTTTTCACATAAAAATAATTCTTTTCGCAAATCATGTAATTTTATCAGCATTTCTACAGCTCAAGAAGATTTCTCCTCACAAAAGTAACTTGAACATAAATATCCTGGGATTTTTGTTAAAAGCAGTCTTTCGTAGATTGGCATTACTTTTTCTGAATATCTTTTCAGTAATCTTCTTCCTTTCAACTACGCATTCCTTTCATTTTCTTTTTCAAATGCTTGATATTCACGTACTCTGTGCTGCGCTGGTAGCAAATAATCTTACTTACTGATTCGAAAATTGTTATTTTCTGTTAGAAAATTTTTCAGTTAAATACAAGGATATCTCCATTATTTCAGTTAAATTCGAGGTTATGGAATACGTCCTTATTTCCTTTTAAATAATTCCCGATTAATTTTTTTTTCCTAATTCAAAATAAATCAAATATGAAAATTGCCAGACACGTCGCCAAATTAGATGACACTTAAAATTTTAAAAACTCATATAATTAATAAATAAATTAATTAAATTCAAGTTTCTCTATAACATATCTTATGCGTATCATCAAGACACTTTTTTGGTCTTTCATCATATATCTTTTCTATTATTAGCTTCCTCCCGAACTGAATGGATGACACGGCAAAAAAAAAACATTCGCCATGTTAATCCAATGATATGACCCTGTAGGAATTCCAATTAATTTTCCAGTATCAGGTTATGCTTTCATTTATTTATCTAACGTCAATAAGGAAATTCCACTGACTGGCTGAGGGTAACAGAATATGCCTCTCTTCTGAATGATTCCGCAAGACATTCAAATTATACCCGGGCATAATAAATATCCTTCGGAGTTTTATGGACCAAGAGATCGTTACGAGCATCTGGATCGTGTTCAGAGCTATGCAAATGAAACGCGATTATTTGATCGCAAACCGCAGGAAGCAAATTAGATCAACTTGAACATCTTCAATTGAATAAAATTTTGTCTGATAAAGTAATTAGAATGGATTGACTGTGAGGGAGAACTTTGATAATTCGTCTTCATCATTGTTCGTCATCTGTTTGAATTATTGGGCGGTCAAATTGAATTAAAAAGGGTGAAACTGCCGACTTAATTTCTGCTTGGAAATGGTTTTATTTCTACACTGTCTCTCTCTCTCTCTGTTAATTTTCTTTCAATATTATATTACTTGAGAAACTCATTAATTACTTTTAACAGCAAATAATCAAAAGAGATCGTTACGAGCATCTGCATCGTGTTCAGAGCTGCGCAAAATTAAACATGATCATTTGATCGCAAATCGATAATAAATAAAAAATAAAATAAATTAAAATAAAATTAATATAAGTTAAATAAATTTTGTCTCATAAGGTAATTAGAATGGATTGACTGTGAGGGAGAGCTTTGATAATACGTCTTGATCGTTGTTCGTCATCTGCTTGAATTATTGGAGGGGGAAAAGTGAATTAAAAGGGTGAAACTGCAGACTTAATTTCTGCTTGAAATGGGTTATTTCTTCTCTCTCTTTTTAATTTCCATACAATGTTATGCTAGTTTAGAAACTCATTAATTACTTTTAACAAGCGGTGCGTTATTAACAGTAATTGTCTTAGTGGTTAAAAGTAGTGTTTAGATTTTAAAAGATAGTTATTAATCTTAAAACCATTAATAATTTGTAATATTTTTTCATATTTTAATAGAAACTTTCTTATGTATGAACCAATGCTTTTTTATTAAGTTTGTTTGAAATAATACAATTGGATATCAGAAAAAAAAGCTTTGCAGTAGTTCACAAATATTTTTTTCAAAAAATAGAAGCATATTAAGTGTCGAATGACTTTTCTTTTGAAGGAATAGAGCTAACAGTTCTACTTCGTAAAGGAAAACAACTCCTGTCTTGAAATCTGCTAGTAGGTAGACGGCTTTGAGCTACCATGGGGCTTGCGCTAATGAAGAAGCATATTAAAAGATTGCTTGTGTATTTATAACATTTGATTATCACGACAACTTAAGTAGCTATTGTGTAGGCGAGATAAGTTTGAATAAACTGAAGGTGTCCGTTGCAATCACCGCTTTAAGAACTGAGGAGATTCGATCTCAATTGTGACCATATGTGTAAAGAATCTCACATTGACAAACAGGACGATTGATGGGAATTTAAGAGTTTTTCTTAACCCACAATGGGGGCAGTTACCCTAAAAGTCCATCAGGATTGCATTGTCCTCCCCTTACCTCCATTCGCGTGTTACTCGTAATATAAATTAATGAAACAAGTGAGCTCCCATCAGATTTTCAAAAAAAAGGCCTCACAAACCATTCTTCAACATATGTTTTTCTGTTAATAAAATAATAAAACTAGGAAAACTGTTTTGAATTGATTTACATTGAATAACTTAAAAATTAACTTAATTTTATCAAATAACTTTTGCAGCAACGCAAATTGTGACAGATGCTTCCCTTTCTTAATTCCCTACTGTCATAAAAGTCAATGAACAAAATCATTTTTTCCATAGTGTACACAAATGGTATTCGCCACTAATATTTTAGAATTTTATGGAGAATTTGATTTTACACAAAATTTACTGCGGCAGAAAGGGTTGCTACCTGCAACTTACACTTACTCTATATTGTAATGAATTATTTGGGGGTTTTATTAAGTATGGCAAGTAAATGCAGGACATTTGTTACGTAAAAATAGGTTTCTGCCAGTTATTATAATCACACCTATATAATCAAGCCAGTCATAAATATAATTTCCTTCCCATTAATGCTTTTATACGGGCTCACGATCCAAGACATGTGTTTTTTTTATCGCTTGTGCCGACGATGGCTAAACAAACCGTGATCTACAGTTTAAAGTGGCTCGTGAACCACTAACAAACATCCATACTACTGCCAGGATTTGAACCTGGAGCGTGTGGTACCAGAGCCCAGAGCATTAGCAAATTGGTCATCAGGCCGCATTCCACATCAAATTTTGGTGTCCTGTGGAAATCAATCGTAAGCCACCCGGAAAGCATATTTTCCTTTATTCAAGTGGGAGACTGGAATTTTTAAAGAATTTATTCTTTTCTTACTTCATTCTTGTTTTAAGGGGGCAATATTACCTCAAATTAGGAAGTATCTGGTTTAATTGAAAAGCGGTTTATTTTAGAGCACAAAATATCCAACATCGTAAATTAACTTATTGATAGACTTCATGTATATTTTTAGGCTATTTCAATTTTTTTCGATGATTATCTGTGTATCAACACTTATAACTCAATATTAATAAGCTTTAACAGTGGAATAGTCATGGAATCACAACTCTTCGCATCTTTTATTAAATGAACTTTACACAATTTTGAATCAAAATTCCTCCCACACTTTATTAAAATTTCAATGCGATACAAAACTTTTATTTAGAACTTGCGTGAAATCGATCTCTTTACCGAGAGGAAATATCACAGCATTAATGCAATTTACTTGTCATGTCTTCTACGGGGCATATCAGAGAACGAAACTGGACAGAAGTGATTATAGGCTACATTAAATTGAAAGTTAAGTCTGACATGTGTTCAACACGTTCCTGCTAAATTAATATTCAATAGTTGAGGGAAAGTCGCGTCTGTCAGGTGAGTTCGAGTTGTCGAGTTCTTTGAGAGTTGAATTAAAATGCTCGCAAAGTAATTGACAGCTGAATACGTCGCTCTTTCTTTAACAGAATTCAGGCTTGTGGAAATAGTTTTATTGTAATCTAATAAATCTGAAATTGAATGGATGCATTGTATGTGATATAATAGGATTTCTAATGAACCTCGTTACAAAGTAACAACGGAATAAATGTAGTATCGCCAGTTTAAAATAGTAATAAATCAAGTTTACAATAAACGAATAAAAAAAATTTACTTTTGATTAAATAGAACAAAAATCTCCACATATTTATTATTAATATTTTATTTAATTATCAATGGCAATGTTGCTAGATGCCACAGATTTCGGGTTCGAGTCTCAGTGATGCCATGGATGATCGTAGTGGTTTCGAATCCTCTTTAAACCGTAGTTCCCGGCCCAACATCACTGTAGAAAATTGCAAGTAGAGCTGACAAACCTACCCGTAAAAAGAAGACATTTCCTGAACTGAAATCTGCAGATAATCGTGGCCCATATTGGGGCTGCTGCACCAATGAAGAAGAATTATTCATAATTATGTTATCGATTTACCATCTATATCAAAGTAATTTAATGCAAATAATTTTTTTTATTTAACTTGTTTTTCTTTACGTAATGTGGGTACAATTTTGGGCAACACAATTGGGGCCTGATGGCCGAGTGTTTGGGCTGTAGCGCTGGGTACTACGGGTTCGAATCCCGACAGTGCCATGGATGTTTTAGTGATTCGGAATCCTCTTTTAACCGTAAGTACTGTTCTAATAGGACTGTAGAGCGTCAGGTGTAGGACTGGCACTCTACCGCGTAAAAAGAAAGCATCTACTGTCTCGAAATCCGCCGGTAGGCAGATGGCCTTGGCTTACCATGGGGCTGTTGTGCCAATAAAGAAAAAGAAGATATCTTTTGTACACTATTTAATAAGACAAAATAACATTATTTAATGAATATTATTTTACGTTACTTTCTTACATATTATTCTTGATTGGCAAAGCAAATAAAAGAAAAATATAGTTGCATTTATGTAAGATTTGGATAACATAATTAAGGTGGTAATTTGAATAAACTATAGATTTTAAATATTTTGGGTTCAAATATTCAGGTGTCTTGGCACACCATGAGTTTTTTATTGCCCAATGAAAAAGAAGATATTTTTATTTTTATTAATGCAGTCAATAGTGTATAAAATCCTCATATTATAACTTTTTAGTTTAATTATAACTAATTATTTTTAAATTAAGTTAAATATAATTATGGTATTATTTATTTAAAGTTATGATTATTGATGGATGATTAAATGTCACTCAATGAGAAGACATAGGTATTTAATGTTCATGATATTATTACTCTCATTTACCACACCACATCACTGTGCCTAGAGCTGAGTTGCCCCTTTAGAGTTTGGGAATGATATGGGTGAGAAAGATTTCTGATTGGGCTCTGTGGCGCTCTACGGTCATATGAGACCGGGACCTACTTCTTAAAAAGGGATTTCGAACCACTGCAAACTTCCATGCCACCGCTGCGATTCCAACCTGATACCTACGTGACCGAGCGCCAGAGCAGTAGCCGCTCGGCCATCACAAACTAACGAAACTCTTACACTGAGAAGCATGAAAAATATGTTATAAATCTATGAACATGAATAATATACAATAAATATACAAAAATAATTTTAATGTAAATTTAGTAAAGCTTATTTAGAGTCAGGTTATTCAATTGATAATTTTATTTCATGTCTTTAAATTGCAAACTTGAATTTTCACAAATTTTTTTATGTATATAACAATTAAAACTGTCAGTTAATTGAATCCAATAATTTAATTAATAAATATATATTAAAAACAATTTCATTTCTCAAAGTACCTATATATTTATGCCGCATTTTATTAAATTTTAAGACAAAAAATTTTTATCTAAGAAGAAATTTTTTCGAATTAAGACAAAAAAAAGTTGCGACGCCTTTAAAATTAAAAGTTTCTTCGAAAGCTTATTTTCTAGGTTTAAATAAAGTTAGAATATTTTCGAACTTTTTTTGGCTTCCATCATATTTTATGCAGTTGTTTTATCAATAAATATATTAATAAAAGTATTTATTTATTTTTAAAAGAAAACATTTGTTGAGAAATATGTAGGCATGTCATTCTCTCATCAACAAAAAAAAACCACCTTTCTGCTCTTAATTCAAATAAAAACTAAAAGCTATTAAAGTTTGAATAAAAGTTTGCTGTGCATTTTGACTAGAATACGTCTTTAATGATGAAAAAAAAAAAAAAAAAAAAAAGAAAGATGAAATTCTCCTGATTTTTGACAATTTCATTTTAGATAAAAATGGCGGTTTATAAAAAGGGCGTTGCTCGCCTTCTTTAAAGAACAATAGTTTGGAAAGCTATTTAAAAATCCATCAAGGAATTCTTTGCAATTAATAAGATGTCATATTTAATGAATGTAAGAAAGTTTTTCATCTTCAAGTTTTCGCATGTTCTTTTTGAATAAGAAACGAATATTCTTAAAACAAAGAACGAATCAAACTTAATTTGTAATTCATGTACTCGAAATTATATTAAAGATTTTCTCTGGGTTCTTTTTTTTTTTTTTTCTGTTCCAATATTTATTTTAATAGCACACAAAAGAAATTATATTTCTTACTAGAAAAAATTTTTCGTTTATAAAATGGCAGTTGCATTTAAATGTGGAATTCTTTCCGAATAATTTTATTCCTGTAATTGCTAAGTAATTAGTTTGTCATATTCAAAATATTTAGATCTTTAAAATGAAAGTATTCTTTCCATTGGTGAGAATTTTCAAAAAAATTTTTACAATCTTTTCTATCATCTGATTCTTTTTTATTTTATTCATTAAGAAAGTGTAAAAAAAATATTTCACTTTTTCAATTTGCTTTCGGTAATGTATTATTCTCTATGCTTTTGATTTTTAATTCTTTTCTAGTTTTCTAGAATGATACAATGTTTTTAATGCATAATATATATTTCCTTATATATAATGCCCAAATTTTTAAAACTTAAATAAATATGATTGCTCGTATTTGTTTACAAATATTCAGGATTTGAAATAGGTTTTTGTAATTTTAAATAACTATAAATATTTTATTTTTTGGTTCTAATTCTTGCAGCATTGTTAAAGTTGTTGTTATTAAAAGTTTTGCATACCGTATTTTGGACGTTCGTTAGCTTTTTCTCTCTAGCGCGCATGCTCATGGAAATTTCGCATGCGTATCTGTAATAATGTTTCCTATGAGCATGCGCGCTAGGGGAGAAATGCTAACGGACGTCCAAATACGGTATGCAAAAGCTCTCTATTATTATAAGAAATTAAGTCAAAGTTGTTTGAAAGATGATTTTTTTATTAATTGTATATCAAATTCTTTTTCATTTAATAATTTTATTATTTAAATAACTGCATGTTTTGCTATAATTCCAATATCAATATATAATTTAAGTACAATTTAATAAAAATGTTATTCGTTTGTCACTGCATTATTTTTAATACTATCTGATTATTATCTATTAATTTTAATCTAACAAAAATTACTTTTTGATTTGAAGTCTTATTCTAATTATTACAATAACATTATTAGTTTTGCCTAAGAATATATGTTTTTAGATCCTGTTTTTCATAGATTTACATTAACTTTCATGTAGAATTCAGTAAAGAGTATTTAACTGGTCGTTGTAGCATAATTTGATTACTCAATTACAGAGTACTAAGTAACTGAGTATTGTATATATTGAGTATTGTGTATTATATACACTCAAGAGCAAAACATTATGACCACCCCTACATTTTGCAATGAACTCGCCTGGATGACGTGATCAGGGGAAAGTGGTATTTAACTGCTGCTGGAGAGTCTGAAGAATCTTTCTTTCACTTACTTCTGTGTGTGATGGGAAAGGTTGCGGATCTAAGCGACTTTGATAGAGGGCAGATGGCAATGGCTGGAAGGCTCGGAACAAGTATTTCCGAAACTGCACGACTCGTGGGTTGTTCGCGATCTACAGTTGTTAGTACTTATGCAAAGTGGATGAATGACGGTGAAACCAGCAGTAGACGACATGGTGTTGGACGTCCACACGCTATCAAAGAAAAAGGTCGTCGGAGACTGTCTCGCATGGTGAAGCAAAACCGGAGCCAGACAGTGGCTCAGCTGACAGCCCAATACAATGCAGGGCCAAGCAGAGTAGTATCGGAGCACACTGTTCACCGGACACTGTTGGATATGGGGCTATGCCGCAAACGTCCCACTCGTGTGCCTTTGCTGACCAAGCGTCATCGCCAACTGCACCTGCGCTGGGCCGGGGAACATCGTGCCTGGTCCATGGATCAGTGGGGAGAGAGTTGCCTGGTCAGATGAATCTCGGTTTGTCATTCATCACGCCGATGGCCGTGTCAGGATACGCCGTCTTCCAGGCCAACAGTTGCTCCCTCAATGTACAGTAGGTCATACACAGGACGGTGGTGGCGGTATTATGCTTTGGGGGACGTTATCTTGGGCGTCTCTGGGACACGTGGTTGTGGTAGAGCAGATCATGAATGCTACAGGGTATCTGAACATCATTGCGGACCAGTTGCACCCTTACATGGCCTTTGTTTCTCCAGTTGGAAATGGAATGTTCCAACAGGACAACGCCCTTGTCACAAGGCTAAAATTGTGTTTGGAGTGGTTCCAGGAACATGACGCCGAATTCCGGTTAATGTCCTGGCCGCCTAACTCACCGTATCTCAATCCGATAGAACACATTTGGGATATCCTGGGACGGCAGCTCAGAGTTCAAAGACCACCAATTCGCAATATCTCAGATTTGCGTGACCATTGATTAAACATCTGGTACAATCTGTCTCCGGCCATCGGCCAAGGACTTGTGGCATCCATGCTAAGGCGGGTTGAAGCTGTGTTGCGCGCCAAAGGTGGGCCAACTCGTTATTGACAAGTGGTCATAATGTTTTGGCTCTTGAGTGTATATTGATATTGTATATATTTACTATATATTGATATTGTATATATTTACTATATATTGATATTATATATATTTAATATACATTGAGTACTTCTGTAAAAACTTTTAGAGGCATGTTACGAGCAATATTATTTTTAAACACTCCATTACTTGAAGGATAAATTTTCTTATGTCTAGAAGTTATTACATTTTGCAAAATATCTGTTTTCTGATTGGTTTAGATATGATGAAATCGTCATAACCATATTGACGTAGGCCTAAAATTCATTATCATGATAGTAAACCATAATAGATTTCCCCATTTTACAAAGTTTTATTATGTATGTAACAATTAAAACTATCAATTAACGAAATCTAATAAATTAATTGATGATGAAAATATATAATAAAAACAATTTTCATTTCTCAACTTCCTATATATTTATGCAGAATTTTTATTAAATTTTAAGTCAAACAGTTTATATAAAAGGAATTTTTCGGATTAAAAAAAAAAAAAAAATGGTGACGCCTTTAAAATTAAAAGTTTGCTCGAAAGCTTATTTTCTTAGTTTAAATAAAGTTAGAATAGTTCTGAAAATTCCAGGATTACATCATATTTTAAATAAATAAATAATAAATAAAGATAATTTTGAACTTTTAGGCTTCCATCATATTTTTATTCAGTTGTTCTATCAATAAATATATTAATTAAAATTATTTGATCATTTTTAAAAGCAAATATTTTCTGAGAAATCTGTAGGTGTGTCACTCTCACCAAAAAACCCTCTTTTCTGTTCTTAATTAAAATAAAAACGAAAAGCTATTAAAATTTGGATAAAAGTGTGCTGTGCAGTTTAACTAGAATACCTCTTTAATGATGAGGAAAATAGAAAAAAATTTAGTCAGAAAAAACAAAAAAAAAATTATCCATCTATATGGCAATTTTAATTTAGATAAAAATTGTGGTTTATAAAAAGTGAGTTCTTTGCATTCTTTAAAGAACAATAGTTTGAAAGCTATTTAAAAATCCTTCCAGAATTCTTTGCAATTAATAAGATGTCCTTATTTAATGAAGGCAAGAAAGTTTTTCATCTTCAAGGCTTCGCATGTTCTTTTTGAATGAGAAACGAATATTCTTAAAACAAAGAATGAATTAAACTTTTTTTTTAATTCGTCTACTCAAAATTATATTTAAGATTTTTCTCTTTTCTTCTTTTTTGTTCCAATATTTATTTAATAGCACACCAAAGAAATTATATTTCTTACTAGAAAAAAAAAAATTTCTCTTTATAAAGGGCAGTTGCATTTAAATGTGAATTTTTTCGAATAATTTTATTCATTTAATTGCTAAGTAATTAGTTTTTAATGTTCAGAATATTTAGAACTTTAGAATGAAAAAGATTCTTTTCTTGGGTGGGAATTTTTTTAATAACATTTTTGTCTTTTTTCTATCATCTGATTCTTTTTTTTATTCATGAAGTAAGTTTCAAAAAAACATTTCAGTTTTTCAATCTGCTTTCATAAGGTATTATTTTCTGTGCATTGATTTTTAATTCTGTTTTGACATTAATAACTGATACTCTGTTTTTAATTCTTAATATACATTTGCGAAATATAATTTCTTTATTTTTGTAGTTTAAATGAATATATTTATAAAATATTCAAGATTTGAAATAGTTCTGTAATTGTAATAACAATAAATATTTTTTTTCTAATCCGATTGCATTGTTGTTACTTAAGTTGCTTTTATTAAAGGAAATGAATAAAAGTAGCTTGAAAGATATCTTATACTATTTATATACTAAGTTTGTTCATTTAATTATTTTATTATTTAATTGACAGCCTGTTTTTTGTAGGATTTAATTACAATATATAACGTAAGTTAATAAAAAAATGTTATTTCAATTGTTCTCGAATATTTTTAATACTCTCTGGTACATAACAGAGCGGTCATTTTTTTCAAATTTTTTGTTTTGAAATTTTATTTTAATTATTACATTATCATGTTAGGTTTTGTGTAACAATTTAAGTTTTGAGATAATTTTTTTTTTTTATAAATTTACTTTAATTTTCATGTAGAATTTGGATAAGTTGATTTAAGTGATTATATTCTAATTTGAGTACTCAATCGCTGTGTATTATGTAAGTTACTGAATATTGTATATTATATATATTGAGTATTGTGTATTGTATGTATTGAGTATTGTGTATTGTAGATATTGAGTATTGTGTATTGTATATATTGAGTATTGTGTATTATATATATGTATATATTGAGTATTGTGTATCGTATATATTGAGTATTGGAGTATTATATATATTGTATATATTTAATACACAATATTCAATTGAATACGAGTACATATTGAGTACTTTGTAAAAGATTTTTAGAGGCATCATATCAGCAACAATGTTTGGAAATACTCCATTGTTGGAAGGATACATTTTCTTATGTTGAGAAAGTATTAAATTTTTGCAAAATATCGGTTACTGATTGGTCTAGATTCGATGAAAACACTATAAGTATATTCGCTTCGTACTTCATTACCATGATAGAAAACATATCCAAAGATAGTTCTTTAGCCAACAACCGAAAGAAGATAACATCATTGCATATGTTGTTCCTAAATGAGCAACAGTATCGTGACTAAAAACAAACCTTTTCACCAGAAATGTTTTCACATAAAAATAGTTCTTTTCACAAATCATGTAATTTTATCAGCATTTCTACAGCATCAAGATTTCTTCTCACAACAGTAACTTGAACATAAACATCCTGGGATTTATGTCCAAGGCAGTCTTTCGTAGATTGGCATTACTTTTTCTGAATATCTTTTTAGTAATATTTTTCCTTTTCACATTCCTTTCATTTCGTTTTTCTTTTTCAAATGCTTGATATTCGTGTACCCTGTGCTGCGCTGGTAGCAAAATAATCTTACTTACTGATTTGAAAATTGTTATTTTCTGTTAGAAAAATTTTTCCAGTTAAATACAAGGATATCTCCATTATTTCAGTTAAATTCGAGTTATGGAATACGTCCTTATTTCCTTTTTAAATGATTCCCGATTAATTTTTTTTTTCCCTAATTCAAAATAAATCAAATATGGAAACTGCCAGACACGTCGCCAAATTGGATGACACTTAAATTTATAAAAACTCATATCATTAATAAATCAATTAATTAATTTCAAGTTTCTGTATAACATATCTTATACGTATCATCAAGACACTTTTTGGTCTTTCATCATATATCTTTTCTATTATTAGCTTTCTCCCGAACTGAATGGATGACACGGCAAAAAAAAACATTTGCCATGTTAATCCACTGATATGACCCTGTAGGAATTCCAATTAATTTTCCAGTATCAGGTTATGCTTTCATTTATTTATCTAATGTCAATAAGGAAATGCCACTGTCTGGCTGAGGGTAACAAATTATGCCTATCTTCTGAATGATTCCGCAAGACATTTAAATGATACCCGGGCATAATAAATATCCTTCCGGAGTTTTATGGACCAAGCGAGATCGTTACGAGCATCTAGATCATGTTCAGAGCTATGCAAATGAAACATGATTATTGGATCGAAACTGCAGGAAACAAATTAGATTAACCTGAACATCTTCAATTAAATAAATTTTGTCTCATAAAGTAATTAGAATGGATTGACTGTGAGGGAGAGTTTTAATAATTCGTCTTCATCATTGTTCATCATCTGTTTGAATTATTGGGCGGGCAAATTGAATTAAAAGGGTGAAACTGCCGACTTAATTTCTAGTTAGAAATGGGTTATTTCTACTATCTCTTTGCCTTTTAATTTTTCTGCAATGTTATATTAGTTAAGAAACTCATTAATTACTAGTAACAGCAGTTAATAACAGTCGTTGTCTTCCAAGTTAATGCTTAAAAGTTGTACGTAGAATTTATAAAATAATTAGGAATCTTAAAAGAAGTAATTATTTTTAATATGTTTTACTTTTTTAGACACATTCTTGCTTATGAGTCAATGCTTTTTTGTTTGTTTCTGTTGTTGTTCAATTTGTGGAAAAACATAGTTGGGAGTTGGTGAAGTGTTCTGCAAACCGTAGTGTCGTGTTCGTATCCCCGCGGTGTTATTGATATTACGGTAGACGGGATTCATTTTAAACCTTAGTTCTCAGCATAATATGATTGTCGGGCGTAGAGCTGACATTCCTACGCTTAAAAAACATCTCATGTTTCACCGAAATATGCCAGTATGCAGATGCTCTCACAAGAAGAGAAGATTCCATGTGTAATTCCAATACTTTATTATCAAATAAGAAACTTAACTTACTTAACTAATGAGTAGGAAGGCTGAGGTTTGAATCCGCTGGAGGAGCCATTTGCCATCACTGGTTGCAGAACAAAGGAAACTCGCTGGCAATGTTTGCAACTGTGTGATGACTGTGGCAATGTTTGCAAAAGCATCTCACATCGATAAACAGGTTTCCTGGTAGGAGCTTTCCAGATTTTCTTGACACTATTACTTATTTAATTCTTTGAGATCTTCGTAAATATTGCACGTAAGTTCGGGATGTTCTTCCAGTAAAAATAGGTCGCCAGATACTAAAATCTCACCTCGTTGACGCCAGCCAGTCATAAGTTTAATTTCCTTCCCATTCACGCGTTTCTACTGACTTGTGCTACCCGACATGGGATTTTAGCATCTGGTGGAAATCAATCGTAAGTCCTCCCACCACGAAAGCATTACTTTGATTTTATCCAAGATTTCTGAGGAATTTATTTTTTCTTACTGCATTCTTGTTTAAGGCTGCAATATTTCCTGAACTAAGGTGCAAGTGTTTTTTTTTGTTTTTACAGCGCCAAATATCTAGCACAGCAAATTACCTTACTGATAGGTGTTTTTTTTTGTATTCTTTTTACAGTATTTCCATTATTTTGAGGGCCACCTGTATATCAACACTCAAAAGTTTATAATAATAAGCTTTAACTGTGGAATAGTCATGGAAGTCTAAGTAAGAAACGTCGGTGCAGCCCTTGCCTTAAAGCATCGAAGAGAACTGTTTTCCAGCTGCATTAGAACAAAAATATTGTATATATTTACTATACACTGAAGTGACAAAAGTCATGGGATACCTCTTAATATCGTGTCGGCCCTCCTTTCGCCCGGCGAAGTGCAGCAACTCGACGTGGCATGGACTCAACAAGTCGTTGGAAGTCTTCTGCAGGAATATTGAGCCATGCTGTCTCGATAGACGTCCATAATTGTGAAAGCGTTGATGGTGCAGGATTTTGGGCACGAACAGACCTCTCGATGATGTCCCATAAATGCTCGATGGGATTCATGTCGGGCGATCAAGGTGGCCAGATCATTCGTTGGAATTGTCCAGAACGTTCTTCAAACCACCGTGAACAGTTGTGGCCGGTGACATGGCGCATTGTCATCCATAAAAATCCCATCGTTGTTTGGGTCCATGAAGTCCATGAATGGCTGCAAGTGATCTCCAAGTAGCTGAACATAAGCATTTCCAGTCAATGTTCGGTCCAGTCGCACCAGAGAACCAAGTCCATGCCATGAAAAAACAGCCCACACCATTACGGAGCCACCACCAGCTTGAACAGTGCCTTGCTGACAGTTTGGGTCCATGGCTTCGTGGGGTCTGCGCCACACTCGAACCCTACCATCAGCTCTTACCAACTGAAATCGTGACTCATCGGACCAGGCCACGGTTTTCCATTCATCTAGGGACCAACCGATGTGCTCACGTGCCCACGAGAGTCGCTGCAAACGATGTCGTTCTGTCAGTAAAAAGGCACTCGAGTCGGTCTTCTACTGGAATAGCCCAAGAAAGCCAAATTTCTCCGCACAGTTCTAACAGACAAGTCCCTTGTACGTCCCCCATTGATTTCTGCGGTTATTTGACGCAGTGTTGCTTGTCTCAGTTAGAATTTACGACTCTTTGCAGACGTCGCCGGTCTCGGTCGTTAAGTGCAGGCGGTCGACCACTGCGCTGTCCATGGTGGGATGTTATGCCTGAAATTTCCTACTCTCGGCACACTCCGGACAGTGGATCTGGCAATGTTGAATTCCTTAACGATTTCCGAAATGGCAGGACCCATGCGTCTAGCTCCAACTAACATTCCGCGTTCAAAGTCTGTTAATTCCCGTCGTGCGGTCATCATCACGTCAAAACCTCTTCACATGAATAACTTGAACAGAAATGAAAGCTCTGCGAAAGCACTGCGCATTTATACCTGTTCTACGCGATGCTACTGCCATCTGAAAATTTGCATATTGCTATCCCATGACTTTTGTCACTTCAGTGTATATTGAGTACTTCCGTAAAAACTTTTAGAGGCGTGATATGAGCAATATTGTTTCGAAATACTCCATTATTGAAAGGATAAATTTTCT